>CM076582.1:572787811-573013508 GCA_034641835.2 Pinus albicaulis | reverse complement strand
GTATTACTATCTATTCCCAATTTGGGATATTACATATTCTTTTACATTGTATAGGGGCATAAAATATTAAACATGATATATATATATATATATATACATATTTAATTGCCCATAACTTCACAGAATGTACCAGATCGTAGGTAGCTACACACAACATATAGAAGTGCACAACATCGCGCACAAGGATGTTGACATGTTGCACCAGAAATTTGACATCCTTTGAGCTTCAAATTGCGCCGCAATTTTGCAATTAACAGAGCTGCTCAGTTGTAAGTAGCGCGTCCCATGACAATCAATTGACTCAGCCTTTGTGATAATGCAAATCCGCCTCACTGGAATTGGCTCCTTCAAATATTAATTCAGCCACGGCTAAATGAACTCGTTTCCCAAGCAGAGCAAGTGGTAATCCCCCCAAGTGAATATAGGGTGATGGATGAATCTCCCATATGATGATTCTTCTTCATTGGATTGTAACATCATTGTTCCAAAGCAAAGATCCCTGTTTCAAAAAGAAATTCCTCCCTTGCGGAGAGGGAGTGTTGAAAATTCGCAGCTAAGGGATGAATTTCCTTGAATAAAATATCATTTCTGACTATTATAGAGTGAATTTCTAAAAATAGAAAGTCGTGCCTATCATTTCAAGCATGACTTTCCAAAAATAGTAAATCACCTTGCTTCAATTCGTAATCAAGTGTAGATGATGGAACATCACTTAACTTATCCTTAATCAATCTTAATTTCTCAATTTTTATTTAATCATCAATATTATCACTAATATTATTATTATCCATATGATACAAGAATATTATTATCTAAATGGAAAAACATGTCACCTTCCCTACTTGGCACTCAATCATGTTACCTCTCACCTCTCTCTCTCCTTGATGACACTCGTACCTCTCTCTCACTTAATGGATTCATTGCACTCCTCTTACACGCTCTTACGCGCATTAAAGTTTCGACATAAAAGATTCCTCTTATGCACTATTCAATGCATATGTTACACTCTCTCCTTCAAGGCATGCATACCCCTCTTTATGGCATCAGTCACAAAGCATGCGTACCCCACCTTTATGGCATGAGCTACAAAGGATTCGTACATCTTCTCCCTAAATTGGCATATGTAACTCACCCTAAAGGTATGCGAGTTACCCCTCTATGACTCGAACACTTGCTCCATCTATATGTATGTGCCTCATATCCTCTCTACTTACGTGTGTACATTGTGAAAGCAAAATTCAAACTTGTGGAAGAGAGAGTTGGAGAGAATAGAGAAGGATTGAGAGAGAGAGAGACTTGGAGAGCAAGAGTAGAACTTGGTGAGCCAAAGTGATTCAGCATTTGCATCAGGTGTTGCTACCTATTATAGCGGCTACAACCACCCTCCAAAATTTTTCCTACGCTTCGATTTTGGAGTCTTCCTTCCTATCCATGGGAGCTCACCTTGTACTGTTATCAAGTATTCATGTTTTGATTGAGACTTATCTTTTCAACTGTGCTTGTGTTCATTTGCTTTCACACTTGACTGATCTTTCTAACTCACAAGCTAATATCCCGACTTGGTCTTACAACATTTTTGGGCTTGCCTCCATAAATTGCACAATCCTTGAGGGCAAGTAGCCTTGATGATTGGAATTCCGCAGTTCAAACTGGAAGTCGTCCTTGAGCTCAGAAACTATGCAATCATGGAAGGTGTTGAGATTTTGTGTATTTGGGGTAGCATCATTTGTGCTCTAGCTCCCAGATTTTGAGAAAGGACTAAAGTACACTTGATCTACAAGACCCATTAATGGATTTGGGAAATTTCATCTGGTTTAGGAGATATTAAATTAATTAATTATTTTAATGTATTTCCTAAGTTTAAACTTAGGGAACTTAAAAAATTAAAGTGAATGAAATTGTCTTAAGTCACACGGATCAAGCTGTCTTTTAATCTTAGCCATTGATTCAAGATCAGATCATGGTCGTTGGTTTTCCAATGACAAAAGTATAAAGAAAAGGCTTGGGGTCATTTGTAAAGACACACAAAGGCAAAACACTGAAGCTAAGCTGAGATTCTCGAGCGAGTTTGCTAAGAATTCTCAGAAGTGTTTTAACTGCAAAGAGGAGAATTTAGGCCGAGGGGATGATCTGATCCCAGGGTCTAGAACCAACAAGAGGCAGAGATCAACTCAAAGAGGCAGCGCAGAGAAGCAGTAAAGCAGCAGCAGAGAGGGCAACAACTATGCTATGCAGTCCCTCCCAGGACAACGTGATTAAGCTGGAATCCCTCACGGGTTACGCAGAGACCCTAAGGGGTAGCGTAAGGACTGCGTCACCCAGTCTGGAGTAACGCAGCCCTTTCTGGAGCAGCACTGAGGGACGCAGGGGGATTCAGAGGCTGACGCAGAGGCTTCAAGTGCAGCGCTGGGGTTTCTAGGGCCTAATTTTCGCTGAGTCTTGTCAATCCCATTTGAGGGTGTGGATCAGTCATTATTTTGGCTTCAGAACAGCAAGTGAGTTGTAGATCTATTTTATCTCTGTTGGGTTTTCCAGATCTGGAACCCAGATTCGCTGTATTCAGAAAATTCTTAATAATAAAACCCTCCAGCAGCCAGAATATTGGTTTTCTCGCATTGGGTTTTTCTGGGGACTATTTGTCCAGAAAATCACTCTGTCACTTTGTCTATGTGTGCATGTACTTTTTCTAGATTTGGATTGGTGAAAGTTTGTTATGTGTTTTGCTTCGATATTGATCTGAATTTATTCAGTTAATAACTTAACTAGGTAAGAGAGCGTAACCAGATTTAGCAGTAAGATTTCTGCATAAGTATAAGAGTTAGAAATTTTCACATGGTATCAGAGCAATTGCAGATCTAGAAGCATCACCAACAGAAGACTGAAGGTTCTAGTTGCAAAAAGCAGTTGGAAAAGCAGCAGAAAGGCAGATCTGAAGGGACAGTGCAGTTTTCAGAGGCAAAATCACGCAGAGGGCAGGGTGACGTAGTCTAACTCTGTCTCCTAGCAAGCCCATGCAATTACTGTACAGAGGCAGCTCATAAACAGTGTTGGATTGGTCTAAAGCCAACCAGTGTGATGTAGATCTGAATCTGTCAGATCCAAAAAAGACTGAAGATTAGCTGCAGAAATTCAGAAGGTGCTGGTGGGGTTAAGTTTCTGAATTTTTCAGATTTTTAGCCTAAGCACAAGTGACAAAGTGAGGGAGGAGATCAGCTTCTACGAAAGTTTCCAACCAAAGAAACTTGGAGATTGATAAGAGGATCAAAGAGAGTTGAATCATTGTTGATTTGGCAGATTTCAAAGGAGTGAAATCAGTGGTCAGAGGGAGCAGAAGGTGTCTGTTTCACCAAGGGCCTTAGATCCAGTTCTCTAGCAAAGAGAAAGGAAAGTTCCGACACATTTCTGAGTAGATGGCTCCTCATGGACTGCGTGATCAGGACAGATTGGAAGGCCTCTCCAACTTTTCAGTTTGGAAGGCAAGGATCCTGATAATCCTTGAGGCATATAATCTAAGAGACTATGTAGAGCAAACTCTGGCCACGCCGACCGATGCTGATCTCCTACGGAAGCATAAGGAACCTGTTGGGCATGCCAAGCAGCTGATAATGGACGGAATTAAGGACCATATTGTACCACACATAGGTGAGAAGAAGACAGATAATGAGATGTGGAAGTCCTTAACTTCCCTATACAAGGGAAAATCTGTCCAAAGGAAGATGTTGTTGGAGACTTAGATGAGGTCATTCATGATGACCAAGGGAGAAGACATGGAGCATTTCCTCTTCAGATTGCAGTCCATCAGAGATCAGTTGACTGCAACAGGTGCCAAGGTGGAAGACAATGTGATGGTCAGGACTGCTCTCAATGCAGTTACGGATGAGTGGGAAACCTTTGTCCAAGGTATCTTGGGCAGAGCAGACCTCCCAATATGGGCAGAGCAGACCTCCCATGTTGGGACAGCTTGTGGACAGTTACGTGTCAAGAAGAACTCCTCAAATTCACCAAGAAGCAGTATAGCTTTGGATTGGGCAAAGTGAAGAAGGAAGATGAAGAAGACGCAGCCTTGGCATCAAAGAGGCAACAGGGAAAGAAGAAGAAGGATCTATCTAAGATCAAGTGCTTCCAGTGTGGTGAAATGGGACATTTCGCCAGCAGTTGTCCTCAGAAGAAAAAGGACAAGGAAGCTTCTTTTTCCAAGGCTACTGTGGCAGATGATGGGTCAGAAGATGATGTAGTCATGAGCGCTCATGAACCACAAAACTGGGGCGACATGGATCTGTAGAAGAGCTACAGAATGTCGGGCAGGATCCTTGAGTAGCTCATCTCTTAGATCACATACGAGCTACGGGAGCCTTAAGACAATAGCGGAACAAGAAGAGCAGTGGGTGGATAGATAACAGATGAAGCAGAGGCAGATCTGAAGACTGGAAGGAGCAGCGCAGAGTAGCAGCAGCAGCAGCAGCGCAGAGGCTAATGTGACTTCAGCAGCGCAAAGCACAGCTACTTACGCAGTGCAGAGCTGCAGCAGCGTAGAAGGCTTCAGAGAGACATCACAATGCAGCAGCAGGGTGAGAGATTTCAGCACACGGGGCTGATGTGACTTCAGCAGTGCAGAGGGAGTCTTCTTACGCAGTGAGAGTTGTAATTGTGCATCATCCTTCAGATGCCAGATAGATCAGTAGCGTATGGAGCTTCAGTGATAAGGGTGCAGCCCAACTGACTTGTCTGTCAAAGATTGGGTAGGAGATTCAGTTGTTTCTCGCAACAACTAAAGTTGCAGTGTAGCAGGTCAGCAGTGGCAATCCTATGAGCAGCACATATGCAGCAAATTGAGAGGGAGCTGCAGTACAGATGCTGCAGTGATAGTGTCAGAGTCATGGGCAACAGTACATGATGGCAGCAGCAGTGTAGAGTTAAGTGGCAGTAGGCCAAGCATTAGCAGCACAGAACCAGTGCCCAAAATCTTGTAATGCATAGTGTGATGTATTGCTAGAGCGCACTCCTGATGCTAAGAGGGAGTGTTGAGATTGTGTGTATTTGGGGTAGCATCAATTGTGGTCTAGCTCCCAAATTTTGAGGAAGGACTAGAGTACACTGTGAAAAATTTTGAATCTTATACTTATGCAGAAATCTTATTGTTAATTCTGGTTATGCTCCTCCTACTTAGTTAAGTTATTAACTAAATAAATTCAGAGCAATATTGAAGCAAAACATATAACAGACTTTCACCAATCCAGATCTAGAAAAAGTACATGCACACATAGACAAAGTGACAGAGTGATTTTCTGGACAAATAGTCCCCGGAAAAACCCAATACGGGAAAACCAGTCTTCTGGCTGCTGGAGGGTTTTATTATTAAAAATTTTCAAAATACAGCAAATCTGGGTTCTAGATCTGGAAAACCCGACAGAGAAATAATAGATCTACAACTCACTAGTTGTTTTGAACCCAAAATAATGACTGATCCACACCCTCAAACGGGATTTACAAGACTCAGCCAAAATTAGGCCCTAGAAACCCCAGCGCAGCCCCTGAAGCCTCTGCGTTAGCCTCTGAAGCCCCTGCGTCCCTCAGCGCTTGCCTAGAAAGTGCTGCGTTACCCCAAATTGAGTGACGCAATCCTTACGCTGCCCCTTAGGGTCGCTGCGTAACCCCTAAAGACTTCTAGTTGAATCATGTTGTCCTAGGAGGGACTGCACAGCACCTGCGTAGCATAGTTGTTGCCTTCTCTACCGCTACTCTCCTGCTTCCTTACGCTGCCTCTCTGAGTTGATCTCTGCCTCTTGCTGATTCTAGACCTTGGGATCATATCATCCCCTTGGCCTAAATTCCCCTCTCTGCAGCTGAAACACTTCTGAGAATTCTTAGCAAACCCGCCCTAGAATCTCAGCGTAGCTTTAGTGCTCTGCCTCTGTGTGCCTTTACAAATCACTCCAAGCCTTTCCTTTATACTTTTCTCGTTGGGAAACCAATGGCCATGATCAGATCTTGAATCAATGGCTAAGATTAAAAGAAAACTTGATCTATGTGACTTAAGACAAATTCATCACATGTTTAATTAAATTCACTTTAATTATTTAAGTTCGCTAAGTTTAAACTTAGGAAATACATTAAAATAATTAATTAATTTAATATCTCCTAAACCAGATGAAAGTTCCCAAATCCATTTCTGGGTCTTGTAGATCAAGTGTACTCTAGTCCTTCCTCAAAATTTGGGAGCTAGAGCACAACTAATGCTACCTCAAATACACAAAATCTCAACACTCCCTCTCAGCATCAGGATTGTGCTCTTGCAATACATCACACTATGCATTACAAGATTTTGGGCACTGGTTCTGTGTTGCTAATGCTTGGCTTGCTGCCACTCAACTCTGCACTGTTGCTTCCATTCCGTATTGCTGCCCATGACTCTGCCACTGCAACTGCAACATCTGTACTGCAGCTCCCTCTCAATTTGTTGCCTCTGTGTTGCTCATAGCACTGCCACTGCTGATCTCTTGCACTGCAACTTCAGTTGTTGAGAGAAACAACTGAATCTCCTACCCAATCTTTGACAGACAAGTCAGTTGGGCTACACCCTTATCACTGAAGCTCCAAAGACTGCTAATTTGTGCTAGCATCTGAAGGATGATGCACAGCAACAGCTCTGCACTGTGTAAGCAGACTCCCTCTGGACTGCTGAAGTCACATCAGCCCCTTGTGCTGAAATCTCTCACGCTGTTGCTGCACTGTGTTGTCCCTCTGAAGCCTTCTACGCTGCTGCAGCTCTGCACTGCGTAAGCAGCTCTGCTCTGCACTGCATAAGCAGCTCTGCTCTGCACTTCTGAAGTCACATCAGCCTCTACGTTGTTGCTGCTTCTACACTGCTTTTGCACTGCTCTGTGCTGCTCCTTTCAGTCTTCAGATCTGCCTCTGCTTCATCTATGAACTATGCACCCACTGCTCCACTTGCCCTCTACTGTCTTAAGGCTCCCGTAGCTCGTATGTGATCCAAGAGATGTGCTACTCAAGGATCCAGCCCTACATTCTGTAGCTCTTCTACAGATCCATGTCGCCCCACTTTCGTGGTTCATGAGTGCTCATGACTGCATCATCTTCTGACCCATCATCTGCCACAGTAGCCTTGGCAGAAGAAGATTCCTTGTCCTTTTTCTTCTGAGGACAACTGTTGGCAAAATGTCCCATTTCACCACACTGGAAGCACTTAATCTTAGATAGATCCTTCTTCTTCTTTCCCTGCTGCCTCTTTGATGCCAAGACTGCATCTTCTTAATCTTCCTTCTTCACTTTGCTCAATCCAAAGCGGTACCGCTTCTTGGTGAATCTGCGGTGTTCTTCTTGACGCAGAATTTCCCACAAGCTATCCCAATCTGGGAGGTCCACTCTGCCCAAGAGACTTTGGACAAAGGTTTCCCACTCATTTATGACTGCATTAAGAGCAGTCCTGACCATCACATCGTCTTCCACCTTAGCAACCGTTGCAGTCAACTAATCTCTGATTGACTGCAATCTGAAGAGGAAATGCTCCATGTCTTCTCCCTTGGTCATCATGAATGACCTCATCTGAGTCTCCAATAGCATCTTCCTTTGGACAGATTTTCCCTCATATAGGGAGATTAAGGCCTTCCACATCTCATTAGCTATCTTCTTCTCAGCTATGTGTGGTACAATATGGTCCTTAATTCCGTCCATGATCAGCTGCTTGGCATGCCCAGCAGCTTCTTTATGCTTCTGGAGGAGATCTGCATCGGTTAGCATGGCTAGAGTTTGCTTTGCATGGTCTCTTAGATTATATGCCTCAAGGACTATCAGGATCCCTGCCTTCCCGACCGAAAAGTTGGAGAGGCCATCCAATCTATCCTGATCACGTTGTCCATGAGGAGCCATCTGCTCAAAAATGTGTCGGAACTTCCCTTTCTCTTTCCTAGAGAATTGGATCTAAGGCCCTTGGCGAAACAGGCACCTTCTGCTCCCTCTGACAATGATTTCCCTCCTTGGAAATCTTCCAAATCAATAATGATTCAACGCTTTTTGATCTTTGGATAAATCTGAAGTTTCTTTGGCTAGAAACTTCTTGAGAAGTTGATCTCCTCCCGTTTGTCACTTGTGCTTAGGCTAAAAATCTGAAAACTTCAGAAATTTAACCCCACCAGCACCTTCTGAATTTCTGCAGCTAATCTTCAATCATTTCTGGATCTGACAGATTCAGATCTGCATCACACTGACTGGCTCCAGACCAATCCAGCGTTGTTTCTGAGCTACCTCTGTGCAGTAATTGTGTGGGCTTGCTAGGAGACAGCGTTAGATTGCGTCACCCTTCCCTCTACGTGAATCTGCCTCTAAAGACTGCATTGTCCCTTCATATCTGCGTTTCTGCTTCTTTTCCAGCTGCTTTCTGCAGCTATAACCTTTAGTCTCTTGCTAGTGACCCTCCTAGATCTGCAATTGCTTTGATACCATGTGAAAATTTCTGAATCTTATACTTATGCAGAAATCTTACTGTTAATTCTGGTTATGCTCCTCCTACTTAGTTAAGTTATTAACCTAAGTTGCACTGAATCGGATACAAGAACGGATACGGGTAAGGGGTTTGAAACGAATACGGCAAATTTTCAAAAAATGAGGATACGATACGACAAGGAAACGACAAATATATATATATATATATTACCATTCATCTTTTAGAATCTAGAATCTATATCCAAAAATATATAATCATCATCACAATTTAGCATAAACATTGTCATCATCATTAGTGATTATTATATCATTCAACATATTATCAGCATCATTAGTAATGTAATAAAAAATGCTACAGACTTTTTGCTTTTGAGTCCAACTCCTTCAAAGAACGTGTCATGCATGGCAGATGATATCTATCTTCCTTCTTTGTTATGAATTTAAGTTCATAACCGTTTAGAGTGTTTTAATTAGTTTAATTGTTAATATAATTAGTTAGTTAAATAGTTATTTAGTAAAATGAAGAGACATTAGTTCCAAGGGACATGTCTCTCTAATTGGGCGTTGCCAGTCAACTCCTATTTAAGGAGCACCGCCCCGGCCTTGTAATCATCTATTCAATTCATATCAATAAATATTTATCTATTTTATCTCTTGAGAAGCTTTCAAGAATTATTGAGCCTAAACATACAGTTTAGTTGCTCTAGTTGGTATCAGAGCGAGTCAGTCACTGGGTAGTAACCAATTTGTGGGCCGCTGGCCCTATCGGCACTCACTCTGCTATTGTTGTGCCGCTATACAGGCTGTTGTGTTGTACGCTAACCACGGTGCCGCTGTACAACCGCATTCAGAAATCTACGGGCTCATCGGCGGGCAGATTTATCTGTCAGAATTAGGTCCGCATTCAGGAGCCAAGGTGTCGCTGTACCGTTGCCATCAGAACCCATGGGCTGTAAGTTTTAGGTGCTGTCTGATTTAAAAATAGTGTCGGCTCCTCAACGAACACGTCGTAACAAATCCAAACGGCGTGGTCAACGGATTGGGCGATTAATTGTTGACCGATAATTGAAACGATGGGTTCCTGTTTTGAAAGGTCGATAATTGGTACGGTCGATAATTGGGTTGGTATTTACATATGTTTCATTTAATAATTATATAATACATATATAATTTATAAATATATATAATTTATAAGTTATATAACATTTATATAATTAAAAAAAAATAGCGTATTCTAAGAAGAAAAAGAATAAAATGACGAAGGCCAATAACAACGATGATATAAAAAAAATTCAAGAAGAACTCACTAAGATAAATGACCGCATCAACGATGTCGAAAAGTCAGTAAATGATCAAGCCAAAATGGCCAAGGATATTTCATATTTAAAATACATGATGAGCCAACATTTTGGGAAGGCTAACCCACCGTCACCGACACAAAGCCCTAAGACCCTAGAGGACGAAAATTCTCCAGATCACGACTTCCCAAAAAGTTTTCAGACACGAATACCGTAAGTGCAGTTTGAAGGTACTCGATACTACACCAGGTCACCAGAAAGGAACCTCCTTAAAATTAAAAATGAATTACCTAAATATGATGGTAAGGATCATAAGGGCGCCATCGTTTGGGTAAACAAAATGGACGCCATTTTTGCAGCAAACCCACCATTAGGTTCGCAAGAAAAAGTCATAACTGCATCCAACTACCTAGAAGGAGAAGCATACGACTGGTTTATGTGGTGGCCCTCTAAATGTAATGGTATTTCATTCAACTGGGAAAATTTTAAGAATTCTTTGTTGAAAAGGTTTCATGATGAGGAAGAGGATGATGTATATGAGAGATTTGTTCACTCAAGCAGAAAGGATCGGTGAGTGAATACACTCACGAATGGGAAGTATTAGCAGTAAGGCAAAGAGGGTTTTCAGACGAAGAATTATTAAAAATGTATCGTTGTGGCCTCAAAGACTACATTCGGGAAGAATTAAAATTATATAAATCCAATACTATTGAGGAGGCCAGACATGCGGCCATAATTGTTGAACAAAAAAATAAACTCCATAGAAATCCATATGCCAATAATGAGAGGGAAATTAGTTATGCCAAAGGAAAATCAAGTAGAACATCCATGGAGAACTCGAGCAAATATGTTCCCCCACCAATGCGCAATGAAGGAAAACAACCATCTAATGTTGAAAGGAAAAAAGAAGGGAAATGTTGGATGTGTGGAGACAAATATTTCGCAGGACACAAATGTACAAACCAAAAACTTTATAATTGTGAAGCAAAACAAGATGAAGAATCACTAGAAGATAACACTGACGAAGAGAGCAATGAAGAAAATGAAAACCCAAATCCAGAATGAGAAGAAGATATTCCATGAATCTTGCTTGCAGCCATCACAGGGATAGCTCAGCTACAGACATTAAAACTTAAAGGCCACATTAAGAAGTAGAATGTTATAGTCCTAGTAGACTCAGGGAGTACACACAACTTCGTGGATGTTAATATTGCGAAAAGACTAAACATTTTTGCTTATCCTGTAGCAAATTTAACAGTAATGGTAGCAGATGGGAAACGAATAGATGTAGGCAAGTGCCACAAGGTCAAGTTGCAACTAAGCGAATATGAAATGGAAGCTAGTTTTTATACAGCTCCCCTAGGAGGAGTAGATGTCGTTTTAGGGGTACAATGGTTGCTCACACTAGGTACGTATTCAGCAAATCATATAAAGCAATTCATTAAGTTTAAAATGGATGGAAGAAGATACAAGTTAATTTGGTTCCATGCCCCACCTACTCAAGTTGTCTCTGCTCAACAAATGAAAAAACTCATTCGCAAAGGAGCTCCAGCATTTTTGGCACAATGTCAACAATTGGAGTTACTATTGATGGAAGGGAACCCACAGTCCACGGAAATTTCATCCTTGATCCAAAAATACGAGACGGTTTTCCAAGACCTACCGATGGAGTTACCCCCTAAAAGGAAGATCGAACACATTATCGAAGTTAAACCAGACTCCACGCCAGTAAATGTCAAACCATATCGTTACCCACATCATCACAAAACAGAGATAGAACGTTAATACAAGACTTGTTGGAGCATGGGATCATAACAAAGAGTAGAAGCCCATACGCTGCACCAGTGGTACTAGTTAGGAAGAAAGATGGATCTTTTCGACTATGTATAGACTACAGAGGATTGAATAAGATCACGATTAAACATAAGTTTCCGATCCCATTCATTGATGAGATGTTGGATGAGGCTGCTACACGGCGCATAATATTTTTCAAAATTAGATTTAAGATTAGGATACTACCAAATACGGGTAAGATTAGAAGACGTCGAGAAAACAACTTTCCGAACCCATGAAGGACATTATGAGTTCAAAGTCATGCCGTTTGGACTAACGAACGCACCAGCCACCTTCCAAGCTACCATGAATGATCTCTTCCACTCATACTTGTGGAAGTTTGTATTAGTTTTCTTTGACGATATCCTCGTTTATAGTAAGACATGGAAGGAACATCTCAAACATTTGGAGGCAGTGCTATCTGTTTTAGAAAATAATCAATTTTATGCCAAGTTGTCAAAATTCACCTTTGGGCAGAAAGAAGTTGAATACCTTAGACACGTTATATCTAGAGAAGGAGTCAAAGTAGACCCCAACAAAATTAAATCAATTAGAGAATGGCCCAGACCCAAGAACATATCGAAGCTAAGAGGGTTTCTAGGTCTAACCGGTTATTACAGACGGTTTATTAAAAATTATGCAAATTTGACAACCCCTTGACTAATTTATTAAAGAAGAATGCTTTTCAGTGGGACAATCAAGCAGACAAGTGTTTCGAGAAACTAAAGGAAGTGATGTCAACCACACCAGTGCTAGCAATGCCTGACTTCTCCAATTCATTTGTAGTCGAATGTGATGCTTCGGGATTTGGAATTGGAGCCGTATTAATGCAGGATAACCACCCTATAGCATTTGAAAGCAGGAAATTTAATAAACGAGAAGGGTTAAAATCAACATACCAAAAAGAAATGCTCGCCATCATCCACGCATTAACAAAGTGGCGCCAATACTTGCTTGGAAGTAAATTTTCAATCTGAACTGACCACAATAGTCTTCAATTCTTACTTCAGCAAAAGACTTTATCAATAGAGCAACAGAAGTGGATGGAGAAGCTGTCAGCCTTCGATTTAGAGATATTACACAATAAAGGGGAGGAAAATGTCGTCGCAGATGCACTTTCACGTAAAGATGATGACAACACCAGTGGTGCCGCCATGATTGTTGTTCCAGACTGGTTGGATGAAATAAGAACCGAATATGCCAAGGATGAAGATTGTGACTCTATGATTAAGAATATCAGTCAATATGTCAATTTCGAATGGAAGAATGACATCTTATGGTATAAAAATAGAATTTACCTAACACCAACATCCAAATTTAAGTTGAAAATCCTAAAGGAATCGCACAGTTCACCTGCCGTTGGACATGTTGGATTCTACAAGACTTACTACAACATTCGACAATCGTTCTATTGGAAGGGCATGAGCAAGGAAATTCAGAAATATGTTGTTGAATGTGATATTTGCCAAAGAAATAAAAGTGAGAACATTCCAACACCAGGTTTGTTACACCCCTTACATATACCAGATAAAAAATGGGAAGATATTTCAATGGATTTTATAGAAGGATTACCTGTATCTGACGGCAAGGATAAGATATTTGTCATAGTAGATAAGCTCACAAAGTATTCCCATTTTATGGCTATCAAGAAAACTGACTCAACTAAGCAAATTGCGGAGAAATTTTGTAAAAACATATACAAATTACATGGGTTTCCCAAGATCACAGTGATAGAGATGCAAGGTTCAAAGGCAATTTTTGGAAGGAATTCTGCCACCAGGTAGGAATATCTCTCAACATGAGTACAACCTATCACCCCCAGACAAATGGGCAGACTAAAGTGGTAAATAAATGCTTAGAAACATATCTTCGTTGCTTCGTCACTGACAAGCAAAGTAAGTCGACCCAATGGCTACACCTTGCAGAATGCTGGTATAATATCGCCTACCATACATCGGCAAAAATGACGCCCTTCCATCCTCTTTATGGTTACGAACCACTTAGATGGAAGGACTTTGCACTTCTTAATTCTAAGGTTCCAGCCGTAAAAAAGCACTTGGAAGAAAACCAAAGAATAATTAACTTATTAAAAGAAAATCTAACAATGGCGCATAATAGAATGAAACAAAAAGCCGATCGACATCGCACAGAAAGAGAATTTGAAGGAGGAGACTGGGTTTTTGTCAGGCTCCAGCCTTACAAGCAATTATCGTTAAAGAAACAAGGAAAAAATAAACTATCACCAAAATATTATGGGCCGTATCAAATAATCGGGAAGATCAGTCATGTAGCTTATGGATTAAAGCTACTAGATAAGTGTCTAATCCATAATACTTTTCATGTATCGAATCTCAAGAAGGTACTAGGGCAAAACCAAATAGCACAAATAGAAATACCGGAGACCGATGAAGAAGGAAGGATCATCCTAGAACCTGAGGGCATACTTGCTACAAGAGAAAGGTTTTACGGTCAAGGCCAATGAGCTACCTCATTAAATGGAAAAGGCTACTGAGGAAGATTCATCGTGGGAGTCGAACGTTTCATTCGCCAAGAATCATGTCTACCTATGTTTTGAGGACAAAGCATCTTAAGGGAAAGGAAATGTTATGAATCTAAGTTCATAACTATTTAGAATATGTTCTTTTTTTATTAATTTAATTATGAATATAATTAGTTAGTTAGATAATTTATTAAATGAACTGAAGAGGCATCATTTCCAAAGGTTGTGTCTCTCTAATTGAGCGTGGCCAGTCAACTCCTATTTAAAGGAGTACCGCCTCAGCCTTGTAATCACCATTCATCTTATTAATAAATATTTATCTTTTTACAACTTGAGAAATCTTCAAGAATTATCAGGTCTAACATACAGTTAGCCACTTCACTTGCATGGCAATTAAAAGGCCCATGAGATAATTGGGATATTCCGTCAAGACCTATTTGAACATTTCAATCTTCTCAACGTCAGCTTGGTCTCTTGACTATATGCAGGCAAAATATTGGCTAGAGAAGATTTGTTATATTGGGGGATTTATGAAATCAAGAGCAAAATCAATGACAATTGAAAAAACCTTAACCAAACTGAAAATTAATCGCTCAAATAGATCTCTTTACGAAGACATTCATCAAACCCTTTTGTTTGCATTTTTTAACATCTATCTTTTTCTTAGTAAGAATCCTTGATAAATATATGGAGTGTCGTTGTTTATAAAGATTTAGAAGAGACATTATGACACTGTGTTTATAATGAGTTTATTTGCAAATCTGATTTCTTCATTTTTATTATTTATTTATGGCTATACAAATTTTCACACTTTTTAACTTTTTAAGGGTGGATTCTGATCATGACTTTTGTGGATACGTTTCCGGAAACGGATCCAAAAAAAATTAAATCCCTTGGAAACATATCCAATTCCAAATGTTTTTACAGCGTTTCCGACAAGAATCGTATCCGTTTACGTATCGGAAACGAGAATCCGAGTTTCCGACAAATTTTTCAGGAGTTTCTGGTAACTTAGTTATTAACTAAATAAATTCAGATCAATATCGAAGCAAAACACATAACAAACTTTCAACAATCCAAATCTAGAAAAAATACATGCACACATAGACAAAGTGATAGTGATTTTCTGGACAAATAGTCCTCGGAAAAAACCCAATGCAGGAAAACCGGTATGCTGCTTGCTGGAGGGTTTTATTATTAAGAATTTTCTAAATACAACAAATTTGGGTTCTAGATCTGGAAAACCCGACAAAGATAAAATAGATCTACAACTCACTGGTTGTTCTGAAGCCAAAATAATGACTGATCCACCCCCTCAAACAGGATTTACAAGACTCGGCCAAAATTAGGCCCTAGAAACCCCAGCGATGCCCCTGAAGCCCCTGGGTCAGCCTCTGAAGCCCCTGTGTCCCTCAGCGCTGGCTGGGAAATGGATGCGTTACCCCAAACTGGGTGACGCAGTCCTTACGCTACCCCTTAGGGTCTTTGCGTAAACCCTGAGGGTTTCCATCTAAATCACGCTGCCCTGGGAGGGACTGTGCAGCACCTGCATAGCACAATTGTTGCCCTCTTTGTTGCTCTCCTGCTTCTCTACGCTGCCTCTCTACGCTGATATCTGCCTCTTGCTGATTCTAGACCCTGGGATCAGATCATCCCCTTGGCCTAAATTCCCCTCTCTGCCCGAAATTTGACTCACTTCGAAATTCTTCGCAAACCCGACCTAGAATCTCGGCTTGGCTTAGGTGCTGCGCACTGCAATGTGTCTTTACAAATGACCCCAAGCCTTTCCTTTATACTTTTCTCGTTGATAAATCAATGACCAAGATTAAATCTTTAATCAATGGCTAAGATTAAAAGAAAGCTTGATCCGCGTGACTTAAGACAATTTCATCACATGTTTAATTAAATCCACTTTAATTATTTTATTTTCTTAAGTTTTAACTTAGGAAATACATTAAAATAATTAATTAATTTAATATCTCCTAAACCAGATGAAATTTCCCAAATCCATTTCTGGGTCTTGTAGATTAGGTGAACTCTAGTCCTTCCTCAAAATTTGGGACTTAGAGCACAACTGATGCTACCCCAAATACAAAAAATCTCAACTTACACATGATCTACAAGACCCTAGAAAGGGATTTGGGAAATTTCATATGGTTTAGGAGATATTTAATTAATTAATTATTTTAATGTATTTCCTAAGTCTAAACTTAGGAAAATTAAATAATTAAAGTTAATTAAATTAAACATGTGATGAAATTGTCTTAAGTCACATGGATCAAGCTTTCTTTTAATCTTAACCATTGATTCAAGATCTGATCATGGTCGTTGGTTTCCCAACGAGAAAAGTATAAAGAAAAGGCTTGGGGTCATTTGTAAAGACACACAAAGGCAGAGCACTGAAGCTAAGTTGAGATTCTAGGGCGGGTTTTCTAAGAATTCTCAGAAGTGTTTCAGCTGTAGAGAGGGGAATTTAGGCCAAGGGGATGATCTGATCCCAGGGTCTAGAATCAACAAGAGGCAGATATCAGCTCAAAGAGGCAGTGCAGAGAAGCAGGAGAGCAGCAACAGAGAGGGCATCAACTGTACTACGCAGGTGCTGCGCAGTCCCTCATAGGACAACATGATTCAGTTGGAAGCCCTCCGGGGTTACGCAGAGACCCTAAGGGGCAGCGTAAGGACTGCGTCACCCATTCTGGGGTAACGCAACCCTTTCGGGCAACGGTGAGGGACGCGGGCGACTTCGGGGACTAACGCGGAGGCTTCAGGCATCGGTTGCTTTTAGGGCCTAATTTTGGCTGAGTCTTGTAAATCTCGTTTGAGGGTGTGGATCAGTCATTATTTTGGCTTCAGAACAGCCAGCGAGTTGTAGATCTATTATTTCTCTGTCGGGTTTTCCAGATCTGGAACCCAAATTTGTTGTATTTAGAAAATTCTTAATAATAAAACCCTCTAGCAACCAGAAGACCAGTTTTCTCACATTGGGTTTTCCCAGGGACTATTTGTCCAGAAAATCACTGTGTCACTTTGTCTATGTGTGCATGTACTTTTTCTAGATTTGGATTGGTGAAAGTTTGTTATGTGTTTTGCTTCGATATTGATCTGAATTTATTCAGTTAATAACTTAACTAAGTAGGAGGAGCATAACCAGATTTAACAGTAAGATTTCGGCATAAGTATAAGATTCAGAAATTTTCATAGAAGGCAGCCTGGAGACTGCACAATCCCTCACTGAGCTCATAAACTGGACAGTGCACTGAGCCGGAAAGTTACCCACTTCCCCAGAATTGCACAATCTTTCCCAACTGTGCATGGCAAATTTTCCCCAAAAACCAAAAAAGCAAAAAACCATCCCTAAAAAATAAGGATCCATTTTTAGTATCTCGAAGGAGGCACATTTGTTATTTTTAGAAATTTCCGCCAAGTCTCACTTTTCCTTAATTTTAGGCATGCGCGTCATAAACCCTAATTTGCTCAAATATGTTTAATCGACACCTCTAGAGCTCATTTGTACATTCTATCTTGGAGCTCTAGCACTCCCAAGGAGATCAAGGAACCTTTAGCACAGTTGTCGTCACTTTTCCTTGTGAGTTTGGCTTTTATAGTCTTTTGCCACTTTTTTTGTCGCTTTTGGTCGTTTGGCTTGTGCGAGTGTTGTTTTGCATATTTCTTTTGATGCTCGCTGGAGTTTTAACCTTTTTTAGCTTGTAGAAGTGTTTTTCAAGTTGTTGTTTTCCTTTCACAAGTGTCGCATCAGTTTTCTTGTTAAAGCACCGATGATCGCAGTTGCGGCGATTCTCCTCACATACTTGATTTTCCTTTTGTTTGTTCAATTGATACCGTCATCATATGGCAAGGTAGGTTTCTGCTATGGATCGAGGCTAATCGTGGAGTGGTGGCCTCAAGCTTTGCAAATTTTCCCTGGCAGGTTGGTCATAGTGTTGATCGTGACGGATATAGTGGTCGAGCATTACCGGAGAGGCGAGTCCGATACGAGCATGTTGAGTAGTCGGGCATGACCGAGGTGTCACGATGTCAACAAAATGAGTTACTTCTGCGACGGGCAGGGAATTCTGGCATAGCAGGGCTGAGAAGTTCAGCTTCTGTAGAGGTGAGTTGGTTTCTACAAGGGAAGGTCATCCAGATCTTCCATTTGGATTTAGTGATTCATTGATGGTTGGGGAACTTCACCGGTGTGGTAGGGTGATCAGCAGGAGGAGATCAGGGGAAGCTCGAGTAGACGAGGGTTCAATCCCACCAGGATTAGATTCCATCTTCAGGAGTCCACACATGAAGTGATCAAGAGGGACTATTCGCAGTTTCGTGAGGAGGTGATTAGGATCTTATACTACCATGATGCTCTACTTAGTGGCAGCGTGCAGAGGGTGTCGTGAGCCTAGGATGAGATGGACAGCGAGTGGAGTGAGGGATGCTTCACGCTGATCAGGATGGCTTGGGATCCTGGAAGGTCAGGGTAGAGATCAGAGATGACTCGGTGGCACATTTGGGACCCCGACATTGTTTGCAGTGACTATAAGGGTCGACTGATCAAGGGGGTGCTTGTTTAGGCATTGCTTGAGGACAAGCAATTTTTGGTGGGCAAGACTGTAATATCTACAATTAATTAATATGGTTAAGAAGAATTTCCATTTTTGCAATCTTGACCATTTGGAGATATTTCGGCCATTAGGACTTAGGAAAGGTGGATTAGGAGGACCCCACTTGATTTTTTAGGAAAAGAAGTCTTCCAAACATTAGAAAAGGTAATAAATCAAATTAGGTTTCTGCAAGTGGAATGTGGGGGCCACTCCAAAGGGAATTCCTACCCCTTAGGAGAGTTCAAACTTGTGGGAAGAAAGAGTAGAGGGAACTCGAATTGTGGGGGCCACATGAAGGAAGAGAGGGGGAAGAAAGATAAATAGAGGTGGAGGGCCTCATTTTGGGGATTTTTTTTGCATATTTGATATTTGAACCATTGTTTGCTCAAGCTATTAGCTAGGTCAACAGAGTGTTGTTTATCACACGAGATTTCTGAGCGGAAATCTCAACTCCTACTTCGGTGGACTTTGAGTGCCACCCTAGGGTAGCTTTGCTACATTCTTGGAGTTGTTCCAGAGGGATTTCACAGGCAGATTCGAGCTATTGAGGAGCAAGCTAGGTGCAGTAAGCGACCACACACTCTTGTGGGGAGTGAGCTTCATGACAACGTGGGTTCCGGGAATTTAGGGGCATATTCTCTTGGCACCTAGCAGCAATTTCGCAGTGGTTTGAAGGGTTGGCTAAGTGGATTACATACAGGTCGAAATTCTTCTTCCTGGGCCAGTGTAGAAGTGGTTTGGTTGGGCCTGCGCAGTCATCAGAGGAGCACGTTGATTGTGGAGGCTTGAACCGGAGTTGGGGGTTTTAGATTAACAAGGGGGCATAAGGATAATTTTAGAGGCATTCTCAGCAAATTTTGGAGGGCTTTGGCAGCCATTCTTCAGACAATACAAATTACCTAACTGTAGAGGGTGCTCACATTATTTGGGGTCAATTTTGGAAGGTTGGAATTAGGCCCAACCGTTCCCGGGTTTTTATGGGTTTGTTGAGGAGAGGCCAAGATTCATTTGACTTAATCTTCTAAGCACTCTAGAGGGCTCAAACAGGTGTCTCTTTCCAGCCAACAACTGTGGGTAATTAACTCCTTTTTGTGGGTTTCCTGGTTTGAAGGATTGGGACCAATTCCTTTATGGGTCCTATGGGGAAAATTAAGAGGAAGCTACAGCAGCAATTTCAGGCCAATCCGGGCAGTCCAATAGAGGATTCGAACCATTTTCAGGTAGCAGCAGTGGCACAATTTCCTGGTTCAGCGCACAGGCCATTTGGGGGTCAAAGTTTCTCCTTATGGGAGACATCTATCTCACCTGGGTTGATTCAGCTTACTTACACAAGCCCAGGTGCACTTGTTCCTTGTTACTGTACTCCCATTTATTCCCGATTTAATAAAATCTCTCAGCTTATTCACCCAGTTTCTTGGTGTTTTTGATGGTGCATGCTTGATTATAATTTTATTTTCTATATCCTAGTTCATGTGTCTTTTATTAGCTGTAAATTTCAATTAGGAATATGACACTATTTCAGATATAGTTGAACTTACTCATTCTCTTGATATGTCATTGTATTTTGTTTCTCTGCTGAACAATTGATTTCACATAGAAAAAGAATCTGTTTGGGTTTTCTCCTTGTGGGTTTTTCCCTGGTCATTGTACCTAAATTCTCTGTGTCTCATTGTGTTTTTGGTTGTGTTCTTTTGATCTATATGTTTTATGTTCTATCTACAATTGCTTAACTGATATTGCATCTGGAAGGAATTTCACTATTTAAGTAATTGTTTCAGCATAGAACATCAATTTTCAACATATAACTCCACTAAACACAACCCAAACTGAAAAATAACCCCATAGCTGGTTAGATCATTTTCTCTACATCATTTTAGACTACTTACATGCCATATTTAACATCAATTGGTGTAGTGTCATGCTGTTTGTAGTTTTCTGTTGCATATTTGCACTTGAAAATCAGTAGGACGACCTTCATAATTAACTCCTCCACCTCTTCCTGAAGTTGGGAGCAGGACACAACATATACTATGAAGACAACAACAAGAAGCCCATTTTTTTGGTTGTTTTTAAACCCTATCTAGTATTTACATTTGGTTTGTTATTCATTAAGCTATACCATGCTCATATGTGTTTGGCTTGTGACAGATAAAGGAATTGCTTTATAAATGAAGGGTCAAAGACCTGGTTGTTACTGGTAGTGGTAGGAAATTCCCTTGAACTTGGAATGACTGGTTGGATGGACTGGGATCTGCAATAGTTCATTGATGGGCACATATCTAATAGTTTTACTTTTTACTGCATCCTCTTTTGAGAATTTTACCATGTAATACATACAAAAATAAATTCTTTTTTATATTTGCTTTGGACACTCTTGTGATCTTTTTCTACATATCCTTGAGTTTTACATGCTTTGCTTGACTTCAAGACTGCAAATATCTGAATTAGCTGAACCAGGAATTTCAGTGGCAAGGGTCAGAGTCCAGACCATATTATTTCAAAGAGACCAAAAGATGAACAAGTTTTGAGAGAACGAAGAAAGTAGATAATTGCAAAAGGGGAACCTGCAAAAAATAGTTATCCATCTCCCATAAAAGAATCTCACTAGTAGTTTTGAACTACACCACTGATGCATTATTCAACCAGTAGATTTTGAGATCCAAGATTTTTCCGTGCCTAAACTAAGCTAACAATAACCAGATGTGGTTGACATTTATGTTTTAATGACACAATTATCATACATACTGATTTACATCTTCTGGCACAACATCGTTTACAGAGATTAAAACATACCTGAAATATTACAGGGAAAAAAATGATCAAAGATTCTACGCAGGAAGAAAGTTTTTGCATGATTATATATCTAATAAGTTTGTTCGTGCATGATTATAAATATAATAAGTTACATGTTTGGAAATAATACCCTTGACACCAACATAAATAACCAAAATACTTCTGAATAAAGACAAAAATGTCTTCAAAAGCACACATCTCGAGACGGAATCCAAGGACAAAGTCTTATAATCGAGTAACTACAAGAGAATATGTCATAAACACTGTTTTATGGTTTTCACTTTCTTATTTATCATCCAACAAGACAAAAATTGTTGAAAAGTGTAACTGGGTCAGTCTTCGTGATGACTATGTAATTATGTATTTATGTAAAGAAAAAGATAAAGATAATAAAATGTATTTTTGTTGTACTTGTTTCATGGGTTTCATGAGCAAGATTTTATAAGTTAGTAGACTTCTTCTTGATGTCTATTAAGATTGTCTTCTAGTCACAAATGTAATTTAGTGTCATATGGATAAAGGGTCTAGTTATATGCTCCAAAACCTTGTCATGATACCTTGAAGGAATGGCTTCTAAAAAATGCTCAAGTGACGCTGCCAATGCTGCGTTTACCCAATATTACTCCAATAAAACGCATAAACTTATGCGGAAGGTTTTCCACACATTTATGGTTAATAACCATACCCACTTAATGAAATCCATATCCATGAATTTGACTTTTATTGAAACCCAAATTGCCAAAATAATTAATATATGTTCGTGCCACAGCTTTATCAACATACCTTTGCCGATGCTCCATTTATTCTTATGCCTTCTACATCTATTTCAACGCAAAATTTGCATTTTTGAATCTTCGCCGTAGATCTTCACTTCACCATCTAATTATTTGACTTTGATTTAAAACAGAATTGTCAACATATATATGTTGGATCCTCATTTATTTTAATACGCCTTTGCTGGCAATTGTATGCGTCCGTCCGTCCCCAGCATTAATCTCACCAATCTTTACGGATTAAATTCAACTCTTTAACATAAGTTATAAATACATTATAACTTACCATTCCGTCTATTTAATACCTTTCACATCCATTGAATTGCTCGTTCTATCTCAATCGTCGATCTTTTCAAACCCATGATCTGACGCCCATCGCATTTCAAAATGCTTGCCATTTACCGTTTTCTTATTCCCACGAAATAGCCAATTTTTGTGGTGCTACGTGTCACCTTTTAACCGCTATCGCGTTCTCCCAAAGATTACCACTTGCCCTCTCAAAGCTGTGCAAAAAACCTTTTGGTGGTTTTTTTCAAAACCACTTCTCCATTCCAATTCTATGCGAAAGCTGCTCACTGTTTTAAAAAACCGTTTTACCGTTTCTCTGCCATCTCAATTGAAGTCTCACTTCTATTCACCGAGTCAAAGTCTCTGCTTTCATACAATGCACAATAACGCATCAAATTTCACTCTTTTAAATAAATCGAGTATAACGAAATTGGAAGACTTATTCATTGTAATGAACCTCAAGATATTCATTGTTACACTCAATTCTAAATGCAGAAATAAGAGAACAGTGCCGGTATATGTAAAATTGAATTTCAAAGGGTTTTCAATAAAATGCAGCACTCAGAACACGGTTTTTCCCAACACAATAAAATCAATTTTTCATTCAAATGAAACCACAGGGTTTCGCCCTCCATGACCTGTTTATATCAGGCTTTGACTTCTTAAAAAAAACACTCAAATTCCTGAACCCATCTTCTGTCATTCTCTCCATAAATTTACTGTTCAATTGTCACCATATATCCATTCTGTGATCGATGGTTGCTTGTCTATCCTCTAATTTGATTATGCCGGATTCAATTTGCATACATATATTATGCAGAAACACTAATTCTCATAACAATCATTCAATCAATGCACACCATTCAAATACTCGTTCATGCAAATCTTCTGATTTATTTACAATTTATAACTCATAAATCGAGTATATATAAAAAAATATTTACACAGGTTTTCTTTTCTGGCCTGATATTCAAAGCAGTGGCCACTTTCCTCCTAATGCCCGTAGGCTTCCAATCCAAACTCTACTTCTCTAAATCTTGAATCTCCCTCTCTAATTATGCCCTTGAGGCTTACAATATATACAATTGGATTCTAAAACCAATTTTGGTTTAGATCCACCATATTCTCAATCAATTCCTAAATATCCTCTATTATCCCTAAGGATTCTCATAAATCCCTAGATTCATGAAACCAATTCTAATTTAGGATTTACAATTAATTCTCAATCTCTCATATTCTCTTTCAAGAACATTTACAAAAATCCTCTCAATATTTAATTAATCCTATTTTAAAATATTAAAATCACTCAACTCCAAACAAATCATTTCAATTTTATAAAAATACAAGACCCCCTATATCTATTAAATTAAAATGAAATCGTTGAGCCGGATGCTCCTGCATCATCAAGATACCCTCATAAACACTGGGATAAATGCACTACAAGTCGGCCTATATACTCAATGGTGAAGTCGGCCCTCATACAAGATGTATGGTCGGCCTTCAAACAGAAAAATGTGCGATATATATATGAAGACACTGCAGTTCAGTTCATCAAGAAAAAATTGCGGATCTCTCTGAAGTGATACAACAAAGGGAAGTGCAGATCAATCTGAACTTAAGTGTGGACTTAACACAGAAAAAGCACTGCAGATTTTAGAAGATTAGTTCAGGGTTTTTCAATGCGGATTGGTCTGAATAGGATGTGGATTACTGTGCCAGAGATGCGGATTACAGACAGAGTACTAGTACGAAATTCTCTGAGTTTTTAACAATATAAAAAAATGCGGACAAGAACAAGGTTTTCTAGTGCGGATGTATCACAGATGTACTTGCGGATTCCTTTGAAGAAAATGTGGATTCTTCTATGGCTAATGTGGATGGCAGAGAAGTCTAGTATTCTCTACGGATAGAACAAATCTGGTATACAAGTATTCGGATCAGGAAAAAAAGGATATATATATATATATATATATATATATATATACGAATACATTGATGTTATATGCTCAGACAAGTGTACGGGATAAGCACAACGTAATAAATGGTGCGGTTCAAGCATATTTGTTGTGAAGCATTATGAAGCTATGAATGAAGTTGATTATGTTATTAAACGGTATGGAAAAAGGAGGATTTACCTTCCTACTCAAAGGTTCTACATCTATATTATATCATACAGAAGGAGAGAAGACCAATTCTCCTATGTTTTATCGGTACACATTGATGAAAGAAAGAAAGATCGAGCGTTGGAGAAAGACTTAGAAGCAATGACAAGGTCTTGGAAGATTTCACATAGGTTAAGGTCGAGTCAAGGTTAAGGTCGAGTCTTGGTCGGGTCGAGTCTTGGTCATGGTACTTGTCTTTTGAAGATCTATAAGAAGAATTATTTGCGGGTTTTCCTCTCCAAGAGGGAGAGGTTTTTCCTTGGCTCTAGGAGCCTAATTTTGTGTCTCGTGTATTTCGATAATTGACTTGATGAAAGACTAACTAAGATAAAGAAGACAAGACATAAGTAACTCAAGTAAGCTCACATGCAATTATCAAGAAGAGAATTTGAATTATTCACTAGCCCTACAAATTCTCAACATGAAATCAGAGCTAAGGTGCTAACGACAAAGGGCTATTTGACAAAGAGACACTCAAGGATCAAAAATTCAGTTTTCTAGAAAGCATCAAAGCAAAAGTCAAAGTCTACATTGTAAGGTCAAATCAATTTGCAAGAAAATCCTCAAGCCATCTCAAGAAGACTTTCACCCTTATTCAAGGAATCCACACATTGAGGAGGTAATCTTTAACATCAAAGATTCTTGATATTGAAGACATTGTTGGAAGACACATCATTAATCCTCACTCAACACTATTGAAGACATCTTCATTCTGAAGTAATCCTTGATCATCAAGGATCCAAGATCACCTACTTTGAAAGCAATCTATGAGGGAGTTCTTGCCATCATCTTCAATAAGGAAGCTGATAGAAGAAGAAAATCATCTACTCAAGTAAGTATCTCTATGACTTCATATGAATCTATCCAAATGTTTTCTTTGCAAAGAAAGCAACAAACTGGTTAGGGTTTCAGACTTTCCTGGATAGAAGACAAGGACAATGAAGTCATGCCAAATACATGAAGGGAGATATAAGAGCCCAAAGGATTCTTACAGAATCCATAAAAGACACTCTCATCTCCGATGTATCAAATCTAAAATCATCAAAAAGGAATATATGAGAAATTGGTGGAGCTATTCTCTGTGAGTACTGCAGGAGAAGAAATCTGAGATCAACTGTAGGAATTGGGAGAAGTAATGTTTGACATTGAGATGACTACAGTGGTGCTGAATGCTCTGCCAGAAGAATGGGGAAACCTCACTTCAAGTTTATAATGGGAAGAAAGAAGTCACACCATTCCATGATTTATGGTCTGTATGTAAAATAGAGGAAACAAGATTGAGAGCCAAAGGTGTTGCAGGATCAAGTAAAGGGAATCAAGTCTTTGCAGCCATGTCAAGGAAGAAAGGAGATTCGGTAAGTTTGGTCCTCAGAATAGTATGGACAAAGCACGATGCTTTGGATGTGATGAACTTGGGTATTATCAAATAGATTGTCCTAAATCTGAAAGGGACAAGAGAAATAGGGAATAAGCCCATATCTCAAAAATGAGGGAAGAACCTGATGCAAAGAAATCTAAGAAAGAAGAAGCGAGGGATCTCCTCTATGATTGACATCATCTTCTCCTTTAAGATATTTCTGTTGGTTGTAAAATAGTATTATAGGAAGCAATGTATATTATAGCATCATGATAAAAGCATGGTAGGATCTCTTGGTGAAGCAGCTCCGGGAAAACCTCTCTGATAACAACACTGATGGAAGGCAGTCATCAAGATCAAGGGTCTTCATGGAAACAAAATTATGGGATGTGATGACATATGAATGAAGCTGGTCAAGGGAATGAAGCTCTTCATTCTAGTAAAACTGCTACAGGATGACTTAAATGATAAAGGTATGAGGTATGTATATATTTATATGCTGACACTGGATGTTGTGAAGTCATGTCATATGGTTGCAGGTAATAGACTTCCATATAGAAGTATGATCTATGAAGGAGGATATCTTGGTGCATTGATAGATGAAATCAACATAATATATCCTCATGGAATATGAGGTGGTTGTATATGAACGAGAAATTGGAAAATTTGTAAGATCCTAGGAATGAAGAATGTGCAGAAAGGAAGAGATCATGAAATGCAACCATGTCAAGAGGCAGTTATCATCCGAAGGCCAAGAAGATGTGACTAGGAGATCTCCTGGGAGGATATGTAGACTCTGACAGAAGTCTGGTAAAGAAGAAGACCCTTGACAAAACATATCACTAGGAGATGTGTCAATCTATATAAAAGATGTCGATGCCTACAAAAAGATGTCATGGTGGAAAATCATCACTGAGGTAACTTTTGTTTTAAAAGATCATATGTATATGTTTATCTGGATGAATTTGTGCAGGGCTGCTAATCATGAGAAAGGATGTATGATCCTTGGAGATGATTCGAAGGAAAGCAGCATGGCATAACGGTGGACCAGATGAGAAAGACTGATGAATCACTTTCTGATAATGGATATGACTCGTGACTGAAAGTGATGGATGATCTGTGCCCTATGAAGCCAAAAGTTGAAGATTCCTCAATATCGAAATCCATGACATCGAGGGGAGGAATTCTTCATGAGTAGTTGGATTGTTGCTGCAAGACCTTGGCTGATAGGGAGCCTGGTGGTAAGTTTCTTGCTTGGAAGAAACTTGAAGTATGTCCTTCCTGTGTTGATAGGGAGTGACGTATGTGACTCTCTATAACATGTGTCATACACTAGACCAGGACTAACAATCGTAAGTCTTAGTGAAGGCCATGTGAAGAGAATGGATAGACACATCATTATGGTCTTCACCTGGAGACAGAATGGAATATTGGGTAATCATCTGGCATTACATACTCTTTGAGAATGAGATAGGGCATTCAAGATAAGAGTAGTCGAGGACCGATATTCTTTGAGGGTTGGCTACGCAACAGAAGAATAGTCCAAGAAGGTCATACTGTGGGAACACCTAGGTTGGGTATGTACCTTGGAGAGACAATGACTATGGTGTCTATTAGTCATGTGTCTCGCTAGCATTGTAGCCCATTGTCTCGTTGAGAGATAGGGTTGTTAGTGAAGGCCTTTCACTAGGAAAATGCTAGTTGATATGATGCTATACAGATGCGATTACCAATCCGATTCTTCTTATGAGATTCTTCATTTTGAAAGTGACCATGTACCTGTATGAATACCTCCCTAGTTAACAAGGAGTGTTGAAAAGTGTAACTAGGTCACTCTTCATGCTGACTATGTAATTATGTATTTATGTAAAGAAGAAGACAAAGATAATAAAATGTATCTTTGTTGTACTTGCTTCATGGGTTTCATGAGTAAGATTTTATAGGTCAGTAGACTTCTTCTTGATGTCTATTAAGATTGTCTTCTAGCCACAAATGTAATTAAGTGTCGTATGGATAAAGGGTCTAGTTATATGCTCCAAAACCTTGTCATGATACCTTGAAGAAATGGCTTTTGGAAGATGCTCAAGATACCCTCATAACGTTGGGATAAATGCACTACAAGTCGGCCTACATACTCAATGGTGAAGTCGGCCCTCATACAAGATGTATGGTCGGCCTTCAAACAGAAAATGTGCTATATATATATATGAAGACACTATGGTTCAGTTCATCAAGCAAAAATTGCGGATCTCTCTGAAGTGATACAGCTAAGGGAAGTGCGGATCACTCTGAACTTAAGTGCAGACTTAAGACAGAAAATGCAATGCGGATTTTAGAAGATTGATTCAGGGTTTTTCAATGTGGATTGGTCTGAATAGGATGCGGATTACTGTGTCAGAGATGCGGATTACAAACAAAGTAGTAGTACGGAATTCTCTGAGTTTTTAACAGTACAAAAAAATGCGGACAAGAACAAGGTTTTCTAGTGCGAATGTATCACAACTGTACTTGCCGATTCCTTTGAAGAAAATGCGGATTCTTTTGTGGTTAATGTGGATGGCAGAGAAGTCTAGTATTCTCTACGGATAGAACAAATCTAGTATACAAATATTCGGATCAGGAAAAAAAAAAGATATATCTGTAATATATATATATGTGGATACATTGATGTTATATACTCAGGCAAGTACAGGATAAGCACAACATAATAAAAGGTCTGGTTCAAGAATATTTGTTGTGAAGCATTATGAAGTTGTGAATGAAGTTGATTATGTTATTAAGCAGTATGGAAAAAGGAGGAAGGTAAATCTATGATTTACCTCCCTACTCAAAGGCTCTACATCTATATTATATGCGAAGGATTAGAGACCGAGTTCTCTATGTTGATCAGTACACATTGATGAAGTAAGAAAGATCAGCGTTGGAGAAAGACTTAGAAGCAATGACAAGGTCTTAGAAGCATTCATAGGTTAAAGATCTGAGTCTTGGTCATGGTACTTGTCATTTGAAGATCCATAAGAAGAATTTCTCATGGGTTTTCCTCTCCAAGAGGGAGAGGTTTTGCCCTGGCTCTAGGAGCCTAATTTTGTATCTCGTGCTTTTGATAATTGACTTGATGAAAGACTAACTAAGCTAAAGAAGAAAATATATAAGTAACTCAAGTAAGCTCACAAGTAATTATCAAGAAGAGAATTTGAAATAAACACCAGCCCTCTAAATTCTCAACAAAAATAAAAGCAGAAAACTATCCACTGCATTTTCTTGAACTTAGCAATGAAGGTATCCTAAATGACACCATTTTTTGAAGAGGATTGAGATTCATGCTAGTCCACGAGGACCTTTTGTGAAAATTTTTGAATATTACTTTATGCAGAAACCCTACTATTAGATCTGGTTATACTTCTCCTACTTAATCAAGTTATTAATGCTGAAAAATTCAGATTAACATCGAAGTAAACACATAATGGTTCTTCACCGATTCAGATCTAAGCAAAAAATACATGCACACAGACAAAGTGACACACACGAATTTCTCTACAACTACCCCAGAAAAACCCAATGCGGGAAAATCGGTCTTCTGGCTGCTGGAGGGTTTATATTATTAAGTAGTTTCTGAATACAGCAAATTTGGGCACCTTACAAGTTAAACTAACAAAGAAAAATAAATCTATAGCAATACCTGTTGTTTTGGAGGCTGAAAACTTGACTGATCCACACCCTCAAACGGGTTTACAGGACTCGGCTACTTTTGGCCTCTAGAAACCCATGTGTTGCCCTTGAAGTTGCCTACGTCAACCTTGCAAGCCTCTGCGTGCCTCTGCGCTGGCCTGGAGAGGTTTTCGTAACCCCAGACTGGGTGACACAATCCCTACGCTGCCCTGGATGGCCTCTGCGTAACCCTGGGGGCCTCCTGCTGGCTCAGCGCTGCCCTTTCTGGGCTTGTGTAGCGGTTGAAGCCTCTGGGTTGCGTTGTTGTTGCTGCTGCCCCTACTTCTCTGCATTGCTCCTGGTTGCTGCCTCTCTGCCTCTTGCTGATTCTTGGCTCTGGGATCACAAAATCCCCTTAGCCAATACTACCCCTCGCTGTAGCTGAAACACTTCTGAAAATTCTTAGCAAACCCTCCCTAGAATTTCAGCTTTGTCTAAATGCTCTACCTCCGTGTGTGAGTTCTCCAACTGACCCCAAGCCTTTCCTTTATACTTTCTCGTTGGGAAACCAACGACCATGATCTAATCTTGAATCGATGGCTAAGATTAAAATAGAGCTTGATCCGTGTGATTTGAGTCATTTCCATCACATGTTTAAATTAATTACCTTTAATATTTTAATTTTCCAAAGTTAAACTTAGGGTCCTTAATTAAAAGTATTAATCAATTAATTATCTCCCAAATTGGATGAAATTTCCCAAATCCCTTTCTGGGTCTTGGAGATCTCAAGTTCTCTAGTCCCTCCACAAATTTTGGGAGCTAGAGCACATCCGAAGCTACCCCAACACTCAAAAAACTCAACACTCCCTCTTAGCGAGAAATGTCTTCTAGTACAACGTTGCTTCACCCCGAAGTTCTAAACTGATCTCTGGTATGGGTCTCTGCGTTGATGCTGGACCTGTTGCCCTTCATCACTTCACTGTTGCTTCTCTCTCATACTGTTCCCCATGACGCTGCCATTGCCACTGCCACATCTATACTGCAGTTCCCTCTCAATTAGTTGCATCGTGCTGCCAACTGCTGCATTGCAACTTAATTGTTGAGAGAAACAACTGAAGGCTCCTGCTCATTCTTTGACAGACAAGCTAGTTGGGTTGTTTCCTCATCACTGAAGCTCCATATGTTGTTGCTCTGTGCTGACATCTGGAGGTGTTGCACAGCTACAGCTTTGCACTGCGTACGCAAACTTCCTCTGCACTGCTGGAGTCACATCAGCCTCTGCGCTGAAATCTCCCACGCTGGTGTTGTGCTGCGTTGTCCTCCTGAAGCCTCGACGTTGCTGCAGCTCTGCTCTGCTTAAGTCAGCCTGCACTGTGCTGCTGAAGCCACATCATCTCCTGCGCTGCTGAAGCCACATCATCTCCTGCGCTGCTGCTGCTGCATCTGCATTGCACTGCTCCCTTCCGCTTTCAGCTCCGCCTCTGCTCCATCCGTGATTCTTTGCACCAACTGCTCCACTTGTCCCGCTACTATCTTAAGGCTCCCATAGCACAGATGTGATCCAAGAGCTGAGCTACTCAAGGATCCCGCCATCACTGTGTAGCTTCTCTACAGATCCATGTCGCCCCACTTTCATTGTTCATGAGCGCTCATGGTTACGTCATCTTTATAACATCGTCTGCCACAACAGCCTTGGAAGTAGAAGCTTCCTTGTCCTTCTTCTGAGGACAATTGCTAGCGAAATGTCCTAGTTCGCCACAGTGGAAACACTTGATCTTGGATAGATCACACTTCCTCTTCCCTTGCTGCCTCTTTGATGCCAAGGCCGCATATTCTTCCTCTTCCTTCTTCACCTTACTTGATCCCGTGCTGTACTGTCTCTTAGTGAACCGACGGAGTTCTTCTTGATGGAGGATCGCCCACATACTGTCCTAGTTGGGAAGGTCCGCTCTGCCCAAAATACTTTGGACAAAATTTTCCCAGTCCTCTGTGACTACATTGAGTGTAGTCCTCACCATCACATCATCCTCCACCTTTGCTCCCATGGTAGACAACTGATCTTTGATCACCTGTAATCTGAAAAGGAAGGGCTCGATTTATTTTCCCTTGGCCATCATGAATAACCGCGTCTGGTTCTCCAGAAGCATTCTCCTTTGGACGGATCTTCCCTCATATAGGGCAGTTAAGGCTTTCCACATCTCATGAGTCGTTTTCTTGTCGGTTATGTGTGGAACTATATGATCTTTAACCCCATCCATTATGAAGCATTTCGCATGTACTGCAGCTTCCTCATGCTTCGCTAGGAGAACAACATCAGTTGGCGTGGCCAAGACTTTTTCTGCATGATCCCTCGGACCGTATGCCTCCATGACTACCAGGATTCTGGCCTTCCAGACTGCAAATTTGGACAGATCGTCCAACCTATCCTGATCACGTAGTCCGTGAGGTGCCATCTAATCAACAAATCTATCGGAAAAAATCCTCTTCTCTATGCTAGAGACTCGGATCTAGGGTACTTGGCGAGAAAGGCACCCTCTGCTCCCTCTAACAACTGACTTCCTCTCTTGGAAGTCTGCCAAATCAAAACGAATCAACTCTCTTCGATTCTCTGATCGATCTGCAAATTTCTTTGGCTAGAAGCCCTCTAAAAAGTTGTTCTCCTCCCGCTCTTTGTTACCTAGTGCTTAGGCTAAATTCTGAATCTTCAGAAATTTAACCCCACCAACAACTTCTGAAGCTCTGCAGCACTGCTTCCAGCACTCTGGATCAGCAATGGCTTTAGGATTGCGTCACCCTGGCTGGCCTCTGCGTGGGTAGACAGTCCCAATGGTCTCTGCGCAATAAGTATGTGGGCCTACATGGAGACTGTGTAGTACTGCGTCACTCTAGCCTCTGCGTGGCTCTGCTACCTCGACTGCTACGTTGTCCATTCTGGTCCGACTTGCTACGACTATTGCTGCTTTCTTTGTTGCTTCCTGCAGCAAGGATTCTTCAGTCTTCTACTAGTGATCCTACTAGATCTGCAATCTCTCTAATACCATGTGAAAATTTCTGAATATTACTTTATGCAGAAACCCTACTGTTAGATCTGGTTATACTTCTCCTACTTAATCAAGTTATTAATGTTGAAAAATTTAGATTAACATCGAAGTAAACACATAACAGTTCTTCACCGATTCAGATCTAAGAAAAAAACATGCACACAAACAAAGTGGCACACAAGATTTTCCGAATAACTGTCCCCAAAAAAACCCAATGTGGGAAAACCGGTCTTCTGGCTGCTTGAGGGTTTATATTATTAAGTAGTTTCTGAATACAGCAAATCTGGGCACCTTACTGGTTAACCAAACAGAGAAAAATAGATCTGCAGCAATACCTGTTGTTCTGGAGACTGAAAACTTGACTGATCCACACCCTCAAACGGGATTTACAGGACTCAACCACTTTCTCCCTCTAGAAACCCCTGTGCTGCCCTTGAAGTTGCCTGTGTCAGCCCTGCTAGCCTTTGCGTGCCTCTGCGCTGGCCTGGAGAGGGTTGCATAACCCCGAATTGGGTGACACACCCCCTACGCTGCCCTGGATGGCCTCTGCGTAACCCTGGGGGCCTCCTGCTGGCTCAGCGTTGCCCTTTCTGGGTCTGCATAGAAGTTGAAGCCCTCTGCATTGCGCAGTTGCTGTTGTTGCCCCTGCTTCTCTGCGTTGCTCCTGGCTGCTGCCTCTCTGCCTCTTGCTGATTCTTGGCTCTGGGATCAGACCATCCCCTTAGCCAATACTACCCCTCGTTGCAGCTGAAACACTTCTGAAAAATCTTAGCAAACCCGCCCTAAAACTTCAGCTTATTCTCAATTGTCTGCCACCATGTGTGTGTTCTCCAACTGACCCCAAGCCTTTCCTTTATACTTTCTCGTTGGGAAACCAACAGTCGTGATCTAATCTTGAATCGATGGCTAAGATTAAAAGAGAGCTTGATCCGTGTGACTTGAGTCATTTCCATCACATGTTTAAATTAATTACCTTTAAGATTTTAGTTTTCCTAAGTTTGACTTACGGTCCTTAATTAAAAATATTAATTAATTATTATCTCCCAAACTGGATGGAATTTCCCAAATCCCTTTCTGGGTCTTGGAGATCTCATGTACTCTAGTTCCTCCACAAAGTTTGGGAGCTAGAGCACATCCGATGCTACCCCGACGCTCAAAAAACTCAACACTTTTAGGCATGATTTCAGGATGAATTTCAGAATTCAGTATCTTTTGTACAAATGTAGAGTCTCTTCCTATCAGGGAACAGGCTTATATGCATGCAGCATGCCTTTTTGGCCTTTTTAGGGAAGGGGTTTCCAGGAACTACCATTGTTCATTTCATGTAACTCTCTGTTCCATGATGTTATTATTTGATCTATGACGTAATATATGAGGTATTTCCCAAAAAAATAAAAATTGAAAAAAAGAACAGTGTCATAAATGAAGCACAAGAAAAATAAGTATACCATTATATATTTTTTTACAGAGAGAAAAAGTGAAAAAAATGTACCTCTGTCTCCAGGCAGCTGCATGCTGCTTCAAGGCAAGCTTCCAATGCTCTAAATTCAAATGGTAAAATCTTTGGACCATTTCCATTTACAGAGAAAGTCAATTCTGACTTCAGACCTTCCCCTTTTTTATCAGAAAACCTCGGAAAGTTACTTCTCGGAAATACAAGGGTCTCCGGAAGGCCTCTAACATTCACATTTGTTGATTCTGATTCTCTGGGAAATGGATATGTGCTTAGATTAGCACTGTTGGTTATTTCCATATCAGCATCACTTGTTCCACTTTCCTTCACATGGCAATGACATTCGACCAAATTAATATAAGATGATTTTTCTACTAAACCTGAAACATTTAGATACAATTACTTAGTATAATTTCACAACCCACCATGGTTCATTCTGCAGGAATTTTGTTAATAGGAAATAGCTTGGGCATAACAAGCATAAGCCAAAAAACATTCATTTAGTGACAAAGAAAAAAAACCATGTTTACAAAAGTAATCTTGGAAAAGCACTCGAACATAAATCTTTTGGGAGATGTTTAGAACAAGTCACTCTGATTCTTTTGGAAATGAATCAGTCAAACCCCATGGTAAGAACCTCTTCATGCACATTTAGACAAAAAATATATATTTTGATAAAACAGCTTGGAAGCTGTTCCAGTCAGAAGAGAAGATAAGCACTTGAATTGGATCCCATAATTTTTGAAGTCAATAAAGCTCTTCAACCTGTCAAGCACCATCCATTACTCTGCTATGTGTTTTTCAGAAAGACTACAAGTCTACAAGTGAAGCCTTTAAATGATATTAACAAATTAATATTCAAGAAACGTATTTTCCTAAACGAAAGAAAAATAAATGATGTGTGAATCATTCTATAATATTATTCAATTTGAGAAGCTACTCTCAAAGTCTTTCCAACCTTAGTGTTCACAGTTGGGATATAAGTCTAACTATTTAATAACATGGTATCAGAATGGCGAGATTTGGAATCTGATTTGATTGTGATCAGGATCAAAGGATTCAAAAGAGAAATATTTCGTAAGTTATTCATACAAAGTTGATAAATCTATATCGTTTTGAATTTTTTTTAAATGACGGGAGAGCTTTATTTAGAAATTCTAACCTGCTTTTGGAAAGGAAAATGGTGTAGAAATAGTACAATACATGATTAATAGCCTTGCAAAGTTTGAATAGTAGTGGGATAGTCTGATACACAATTTTGGATGGGAGCTTTGAATGCATAACCAAGGCTATGATGACAGCTTCACTCATCTTGAATGCATAACCAAGGCTATGATGACAGCTTCACTCATCTTGTGATTCACTGTGATTTTTCAATTGGAATGTGTCTATTCTGTGAATAATTTCTTTATGTATGCACACCCATATGAGAAGATATTACACAAATTGAATCAGAATTTCTGTAGACCTAATCTGATATCCAAAAACATGAATAAGAGGTGAAATCCATCCCCTAACCTGGGCAAGATAACAAAGTTTGAAGCACCTTCAAAGAGGAGAAAGGGCTGCAAACTAATAGTCTATATTTGATAAAGGAAGTGATACTTAGCATATCTGCAGATGAATCAAATACAGATATATTTTCTATATAAGCAAATCCGGAACATTCTAGAATCCATTGTGCCTACCAGCAGAGGAAAACACAGAGAACAGAGGAAAATTGCATGCATTTACATGACATGGGAAATCAGAAGTGCACAAAATTGTAGAACCCAGACAATTTGCAGAAGAAATACCTCCACGATTTAGAGGTAAACATGTCAGAGAACTCTGGTGATATCTGAGAAGAAGGTAGAGCTAGAAATCTGCAGAGGAGATAGTGCTCTAACAGATTGTTCTGACAACAAAAATTGATGATTTTGCAAGAAGCAAGGAAGCCTAGCATCTACAATAAACAAAGAGAAGAGGTATCTATCAATCATTCCACGGAAGGTTTTAGGAAATCTACATTACAGAAATATATTTTTCAAATAATTTTATACACAGCAAAAACATGTTATTTTACAACAAAGGAAATTTCTTGTTTAGGCATTCAAGGGACAGTTATACAAAAAAATTCATAACCAGAAGATGGGGCAGATATATAGACATCATTTTTTTAATCTGAAGAGAGATATTTTTGTTTTCATAAGTTATGCTATTTCCAATGTTTATTTTCAACAGATGTAAGATTGACATGGATAAACCCCATATCCAGAATCTCTTCCTAGAAAACTAGGTGAGCAGCCTGGCTAGATACACCAGTGATTTCACATATGAAAATATTTTGATAGGGATATTTGATATTCAACTCTGTATCAACATTTTTTTTGATGTAGCAAAGAAGCCTTTACTCCTGCACCTGACCATAACAGAGGACACTAAAAACAAAGGATGGTCTCATGGTTTTCTTTATTTTCTAACCCCAGTAAATGACTAATTATTTCCTAGTAATTTTCCTTGTTGATTTTCAAATTTAAACTTCGGTTTTACTGAATAAAAAGTACCACTGAGACTTTAACTGGCAAATAAATAAATAAAACATGTAATTTCCCCAATTAGCAATTCTGCTAATTAGAATATTGATTTTTGATAAATGTTGATGTTTCTAATGTCAAGCAGAAATAAAGTGGGTCGGGAACCGCAATTAATAATTAAGGGAAAAACTATAGCCTATTCCTATAGTTCACAAGGAAAAATTGCAGCCTTAGTGGGGTCCATGTGGCCAGCATTCGATTTGGAGGCAACTCCGTAGGTGGCAGCGTGGGAGAGGCTCTATGGGGGCAGCGCAGTGAGTGGTTGGATGAGGGGACTGCGCAGTACATGGTGGGCCCGAGGGAATGTTGGGGGCTCAATTGATAAAAGGAAGTGAAGGCAGCTCATTTTCTCATTGATTCATCTTCTATTTTGATTGTCATCTTGACATAGCACGCTTGTGTTGGGTGCCAAGTCTGTCGTGTTGTTTAGCACACGAGATCTTTAGGCGGAGATCTCAACCTCTACCTCGGGGGACTTCGAGTGCCCGCTCGGGAGAGTAGTTCCATAATTTTGGTGAGGAATTGACATAGCAGCAACAGCATGAGTGCGTAGTCCCTTCAGGACTGCGTAGAGGCAGCAGAGACTGCGTAGTGCAGTCTACAGAAAGTGTCGGGAGTGTGGGAGAGAAGAGGAGTTCAGCCAAAGGATTTGGAGGGGAGGTTAGCCACCTCCTACCAGGTATTTTGGCAGCATTTTGGAGATATCGACCAGCAGTTCCAACCGGGAGACGAATTTCCCAGCAGTTGGGTGAGCCAAGCCCAAGAGGGCCAATTTCCAAGGTCAAAACTAAGACGAACCCTTTCTAAGTTTTTCTGGGTTTATTGAGGAGAAGCCAAGATTAATTTGGCAGAATATTCTGGGCAGGTTTGAGGTGTCAAACAAAGATCTTAACTCAACCAGCAGCTAAAGGAGCTAGGGGAAAATAGAGCCAAAATTCTGGGTCAACATTTGGCCAATTCCTTCGCGGGTTTTTGTGGGTTTTGCGAGTAGGGTCTGGGGTTAAAAGCCTGGAATTTTCTGAGCAGTGGAAGTGGCCAAACCAGCAGTTCGAAGTCAACCAACAACAACATTTATGGGCAGAGCAGCGCAGCACCAGAGCCACGCAGAGCCAGCTGTAGAGAGTCATTTCAGCTTGGGTTGAGAAGTATTCCAGCCTACTTTGAGTAGGCCCAGGTGCACCTATTCCAACACCTCTTTTGTACTCAATTCCCAACATTAATAAAATGGCTCAGTTCATCTTTTGGTCAATTTCTCATGTATTGATGGTGTAATTTATTTTTTTGTAGTTTTACTCTATTGTTGCTTGTATCACTGTCATTTTCCCATTTGGGGATATTACAAAACAGCCAATTTCCACATAAAAGTACACGAAAATTTCTAGACATACAAGAGCTCCCTTCCTGGGAAATAACCCACTCAGAAAACAATTTAGTTACAGCAAAATTTTGGGAGTAAACTGGGCACCTGTACAAGTTGTATGGCCCTCCCAAAAATTTCTGAGTCATCCACAAGCCACTTGCTGCCTGCTGATGTGACCCATATAGCCTGTACGGCCTCTCCAACCTGCTGTATGACCACGATATTGATCATATCTGCAGCCTGGTTTGCTCTACAACTGTTGTATGGCCTGATCTGCACCTCAACCTACTTGATCTGCTCCTATACAGCCACGGCCTCTACACTTGGATGATTTCCCTTGGTACCACAAAATGATGTTTTCTTCTTTTGGCTGTTGTACACTTGGATGAATATCATTCACCCAATCGCTGATATACTCACTTATATCACATGTCTTGTGCTAAATAATGTGTCTTCTCCCTTAGCCCAACATTTTTTATAAGTTTAAGTAATGACTAAATCCACAACCCTTATCTCCAAAGTGATTGACGGTTGAGATTAGATCTCAACTTCACTTGAAATCAACAGTTGAGATTTATCTAATTCGCTAATGCAATTAACCTTTGCATTCATTAGATTAAACTCATTTTTTCTCATAAAAATAAATTATTTTAATAATTAAATTGATGACTAAGGTTAAAGGGTAATTAGGCAACATCTACACGTCTCGATACTTAAACCTACGTAGAAGTACCTACCTGAGCTACAAACATCGGCACTCTTTCTTAGAGAGGAACGTATTCTGCACCACCCCTAGCTTGTCCCTGACTCCCTGTAAAACACAAACTACCATTTCACCAGGGGTATGGTGAGGATCTATGCAATCTACTTATCTATGGAGATATACCAAAGAATCATTGCTCCTTTCTCGATCTTATCTTTGATGAAGTGATATCTAATCTCAATATGCTTAGACCCATCATTGATTCTCAGATTCTTAGAGAATTTGATACAACTTTAATTACCACAATGTATCATCACAATCTCCAACTCCTAACCAAATAATCATGTGATCAACTTGTGAATCCAAATACCCTCACAACTCGCCATACTAACTTCCATATACTCTACTTATACTGAACTAAGTGCCACATGAGTTTGCTTCTTGTTGGACTAGGAAATCATCATTGATCCAAGACTAAAGTAACACTGTAATATCCTAAGCAGGATATTTTGCAGAAATCTAACTCAACCAAATTTCTCCATAAAATTACCATTCAATTAACAGAAGATTGTCATGTAAAATAGAACAAATAGAGTGCATGCAACTCAATAACACAATAAGCAGAAATAATCTCAGGTTTTATTATAATAGAAACTGGACTTTACATGTTGATACAATAAAACAACTGAGATGGAAAATAAGCTTCAAGGATATGCTCCAATGTTGTGTTGGCCCTCCAAAATTGAACTGAAATGCCATTGCTGAGCTCTCCTGTGAATTCTGGATGAATTCACCAAAAGGGAAGATGGGTAAACGCCCAATCTCACTGAATCACCCAAGTGTTTCCGTCCTGGGGCTACCAATGAAGTAGAGAACCAGGTTATCAACATCTTGTACAAGAAGAAAGATCAAATCCAAGATGTCCCTTAATGGCCTTCTCTCTTCTTTTTATAAATCTGATGGACCCCTCTATAACCTCTCATTTTATTATTATTTTAATCATTGAGCACTTTTCCCTTTTTTTATTTCAATTAAAAATACTCTTTTTAATGTGGGAAAAGGATAAATTGGCCACCACGCCTCCTCGGGTCAATGAAAACCACTTCTAACCATCTCATCTTGTAGATCTTCTCGTTCTGATTCCAACGAGCTATTAAACTAAGGTGTTTTGTTAAGTATTCCTCCCAGAATGCCACCTCAAGCGTAATTAATTGAGTTAGGCCCAATAATAACCCTGTTTTTCGAAAGTTGTTAGAATGCAACGGAACAAAAGGCAACTTGTACAGATGATGGAATACGCCAAGTGAATGCCATCGGATCCCATAGAAACTCCTCAAACCCCCATGAAGCATCTCCAAAAATCCCCTATGCCTGTTGATGAAGTAAACCTATACCTATGACCTGTCTGCCTCCAACCCTGAAAGTTCGTCCTACCCATGCCATGAGGAACACCAAAAAAAGGAACATCACAAATCCTCCCGCCCCAAGATTGCTTGCCCCCAAGCAATCCAAACCTGTGGACCAATCTGGTGGCTAAATATCACTGAGACCCAATCCCCTAATCCCATACGAACCATTGGGTGATGTTATGCCTCTGTGCCAACCCACCATGAACGAACCCCTCAATGCCCAAATGCTAGACCAACCTTTGACTGTCATAAAAAAATCCTCCTAGATCCCAATGCCACCGTGAAGAAACATCCATGGCTCCTGTTGCACTATGCTCCAAACTGAGAACATCGTGCCACCAACAGGATACCAACTCATGATCTCTCGCCAATCCATCATGTGGGAAGGATCGAATGCACTTGCACCTATATATGGTACGATTCCACTGAGTCGCACCATGCTCAACTCATGCAGGCCTGCCAACCAATCAATCGGATACGTCTAGGAATCCCTGCCTCTCTCCTTATACGTGGGCAACCCATGTTACACGCCAGATCTATGTACTCCTGGAGAGGGTTGTTTCCTAGAAATATTGCAGCTTCGATAGTTTCCACTGCATGTATCTGCACCTTGTTAATGGGTAGACCCAAAGATGGATGCCCCACTGTCTCCAAATGATCCTCCCTCATTTGACCAAAACTCCAAGCTCCACCAATCCACTCATCACCTGCAAAATTATCTAGTCAGATCACAGCGCCTCCCGATGGCCCATGTCTGCAAATACTACCTCCCTGGTGGTTGTATGTACATCTGCCTGCTCCTCATCAATGGTTGGCCCCAGGGATGTCTACTCATCCTCCTTGATCATGGGCTCAACATGAGCCACAAGCTGAATCTCCAAAGATGGCCCATCATACGCACTGTGCTCCACTATGTGTTGCTCATGTTGAATGGGAACAAGTTGTTTCTCATCAATATCCTCTACCAAACATGGTTGCATCTCTGAGCTATTGTCAACAACTCCCTCTAACTGCTCATGCTCCTCAAAGGTGTCTATGGACACAACTATGGAAGAAGAATCCTCATCCTGAAAGTCAAAAGGAATCTCCTCCTAGTCTCCCCCTGTCGTCTCCTCGGTGTCACCCATGCATGAGTGGTTAGGTCCCTAGCAGATGAAGCAAAGACCCTTCCTCCTCAGCTCATTCTTGCTGCATGATCCAAACCCGAGCAACTCCTCCCTGGTCAATTGTCTTCTGAACAACCTAATGTTCTACTCAACCAACCTTTCAACTAGTTCATATGGTGAGATCAGTGGTTCTCTCCTCCAGATGGTCAATAATCTAGTCTGCAACTGCCTGCAAATGGCATCACGACCTCCCATACATGAAGACAAAATGGACTACATGTGTTATGACCGCGTCAGGATGATGTTTCCTAATGTTGAAGAAGCATTGGAACATATGGAGAATTAGGTCATCACACTCCAAATCAAGGATGATGTCATAAGATATAACTAGGGCCATGACTTCTAGAATCTCAAGCTTCTTCCCAAATGTAGGACCCTCACTGTTATCCAAATCCTAAAAGGTCTCTACTATCAGTTTGAAGACTCTCCTCAGTACGTCATCACTATGTTAGTTTTTGTAGCATTGGATGTGTTCTAGCCTTGAAATTTTGTAGAAAGGCTAGAATACATGAGATCTCTAAAACCCAGAAATCGTTTCTGGAAATTCCACCTAGAGATGACTTAATTAGATTATTAGTCAATTTTAAATTTTTTCCTAAGTCTAAACTTAGGGAATATGATTAATTAATCAAAATTAATTAAGTCATGGTGTGAATGTTCTAGAAAGTCACATGGATCGATTTCTAGTTAATCCTAGTCATTGATAACATCTAACCTTGGTCGTTGAAGTCTCAACGAAGGATTATAAGAAGAAGTCGATGGGGCTTGGAGAAATTGCTTGAGACACTTGAGAGTTTGATTTTACTGGGAAATCAATTTCCAGAGTAGCAGTATTTTGTTGCCGGAAGTGATTCAGTGATATTGAAGCAGTGAGAGAGGGGCAGAGATAGTGAAGTTGGAGGAGACATTCCAGATCCGGTGAGTGTATTTGCAGAGAGGCAGAGAAGCCACAGTGAGGTTGACGCAGTGGCAGCGTAATAGCTTCAGTGAGCAATTAGTAATTGTTAGAGGAGAAGCAGTGATTCAGTGTCGGAAGCTGGGCAAAGCTTCCAAAGGCCAGGAGGGTCAGTTTCTCATACAACAACTGACGAGATAGTTTGAGGTGACGTAGTTCCAAGCTGATTGACGCAAATTCAACATGAGAGTGATGCAGTGACTATGCAGAGGCAGTTTGGACGACTCTAGATCGAGCTAAGGTCAGTGTTGGATTCGCCTGTGGGGTGAGGAAATTCCTCACTAGATATTTTTTTCCAGTTTATCTCTGTAGGATTGCTAGTTTGGGCATCCAGTTGTACTTAGACATTTCACTACTGCATAATAATAAAACCCTCAGTTGTTGCACCAGTTTTCCCGAGTTAGGTTTTTTCGGGGACATTGGTCCAAAAATAACGGTGTTATTTTGTGTGTGCATATATTTCTTCCTGAGTTTATTTTTCTTCCGCAATTTATTTGTGTAGGTTGTAGTGTGATTGATTTAGTGTTTGTCGTAGAAAATTGCAAATAGATTGTTAAGAGTTAATTTAACAATTGGGAGAATTAATTCTGGTTGTTGCAATAGGATTCAGGGTAAGCCGAATTTTCACATGGTATCAAAGCACAAATGATTAGATGGAGAGCTCAGTAGAAAAAGAAAAGAGGAGTTTCACTGCTCTGCATGAGCAACAGTTCGAAACCCCAAAGGGCAACGCAATCACCTTTGCCAAGAGGTCAATTTCTTAAGGAAAAATCGATTTCTCTGAGAGAGCGACAGAGAAATCAGATTTCTCCAGATCGAGGGATTCCAGAGACAGAGGGAGCAGCCAATATTTTTTCTTGCAGAGCAGATCTCTAGCTAGACGCAGTATTTTTGCGGTAGTTTGCCAGAGAAGAACTAGCGCCGAGTGTAAGGAGAGCGCACAATGAGGAAAATTTTTCCTCAAGGAACTTCTAGTCTCAAAAATTCGATTTCCATTGCAAATCAATAGTTGTTGTGGGTTGAATTTCTCACTCTAGCACGGAGTGTATTGAGTTGAGCAAAAACTAAGCAGAAGGGAAGAGGATATTTTCGACATTTTTTTGTTGAGATGGCAACAGTCAGGCTTCGGGATCAATACAGGTTGGATGGATCCTCCAACTATGTGATCTAGAAGGCAAGGATTTCTTTCCTTCTAGATGAGTATGATCTCAAAGCATATATCGAGAACGTGGTAGCTATCCCCACGGATCCAGATCGGTTGAAGCAGTACAAGAAGGAGATGGCGAAGGCAAAGAGATTGATCCTTGATGGAGTTCGGGATCATGTGGTATCACACATAGCAGCCCTAGGAACAGCCAAAGAGATGTGGGACTCTCTTTCCATGCTATACCAGAGATCTTCCGAGCAGCGGAAGATGTACTTAGAAGAAAAGTTAAGATGCACTCGTATCTAGAAGGAGGAGCACATAGATCCTTTCCTTACCAGGATTCAACAGATCCGAGATGAGCTGGCAACTGTAGGGTCGGCACCTCAACCCACAGAGCTAGTGAGAGTAGTGCTCAACTATGTCTCCGAGGAGTGGTAAGTGTTTGTCCAAACTATTTTGGGCAGAGAAACCTTCCCAAGATGGGATAGAATGTGGGTAGATTTGCAATAGGAGGAGTTGAGGCGAGATACGATGAAGAGCACCATCAGTGGCAGTAGCGACAACAATGGATTAAAGGAGGTAAAGGAAGAGGAGAATGTGGCCCTCGCATCGAAGGGTCCCAGTCAGGGACAGGGGGAGCGTAGGAAGAAGGACCTATCGAAGGTCAAGTGCTTTAGGTGTGGCGAGCTATGCCACTACAGTTCTCAGTGTCCTCTTAGGAAGAAGGACAAGAAGGAGAAGCACGACCAACAGGAAACTTCTGACGAGATTGATAGGCCATCCTCCAGGCAGGAGGAAGATTTTGCCACGATTGCAAACATCCCTCTAGAAGTAAGGTGGGGTGACTTGGTTTTGTAGCCCCATAGAGTTGCAGTTAGGCAGGATCCTTGAGGAGGTCCACCTCTTGAATCAGTATCTTGCTGCGGGAGCCCACAGTACGAATTAGCAGGATGGACCAGTGGCAGTTGATGCAGTCAGATGCCAGAGTGACAGTTGCAGAGACTAGTTGCAGTCAGATGTTGGGGAGCACAGTGCAGAGTTGGCAACAATGCAGTTGGCACAGTGCAGAGTCAGCAGCAGCATAGAACCTTCAGTGACAACGCATAGGCTAGTAGCATTCAAAACTCGAGTGACAGATGCATCATACTGAACACAATTGGTTCAGTATTTTTGGATATTTCTCAGTTGTAGAAGTTGCAGTTGCAAAAGCAGCAAATGAGAGGGAGTTGCAGATGTTGCAATAGCAGCAGCAACAGAGTTGCAATGCAAATGCAGTGTTGGCAGTAGTTCAGCAGGGTCAACAGCGCATATCAGAGTTGCGTAGTGGTTGGTGGGCAGTCGTTGCCAGATACCAGTAATGTGATAGGAGATGGTGCAGAAGCAGCGTATTGCTACCAAAGAGGTGCAGTAGTACTAGAACACATTCTTCGCTAAGAGGGAGTGTTACTTTTTGTAGCATCGGATGTGTTCTAGCCTTGAAATTTTGTGGAGAGTCTAGAATACTTGAGATCTCCAAAACCAAGAAATCATTTCTGGAAATTCCACCTAGAGACGACTTAATTAGACTATTAGTCAGTTTTTAATTATTTCCTAAGTCTAAACTTAGGGAATATGATTAATTAATCAGAATTAATTAAGTCATGGTGTGAATGTTCTATAAATTCACATGGATTTATTTCTAGTTAATCCTAAACACACAGATTAAGATCTAATCTTGGAGGTTGAAGTCTCAACGAAGGATTATAAGAAGAAGTTGATGGGGCTTGGAGAAATCGCTTGAGACACTTGAGAGTTCAATTTTACTGGGAAATCAATTTCCAAACTAGCAGCGTTTTGTTGCCAAAAGTGATTCAGTGAGATCGTAGCAATGAGAGAGGCGCAGAGATAGTGAAGCTGAAGGAGGCATTCCAGATCCGGTGAGTGCATTTGCAGAGATGCAGAGAAGCCACAGTGAGTTTTACATAGTGGCAGCGCAGTAGCTTTAGTGGGAAATTCGTAATTGTTGGAGGAGAAACAGTGATTCAGCTTCGGAAGAGGGTCAGTTTCTCAAACCGCAGCTAACGAGACAACTTGAGGTGATGTAGTTCCAAGCTGAGTGATGCAAATCCTACGTGAGAGTGACGTAGTGACTGTGCAAAGGCAGTTTGGATGGCTCCAGATTGCGCTGAGGTTAGTGTCGGATTTGCCTGTGGGGTGAGGAAATTCCTCACTAAATATTTTTGCTAGTTTATCTCTGTAGGATTGCCAGTTTGGGCATCCAATTGTACCTAGACATTTCACTACTACATAATAATAAAACCCTTAGTTGTTGCACCGATTTTCCCGAGTTGGGTTTTTCCGAGGACATTGGTTCAAAAATAACAGTGTTATTTTGTGTGTGTGCATATATTTCTTTCTGCGTTTATTTTTCTTCCGCAGTTTATTTGTGTAGGTTGCAGTGTGATTGACTCAGTGTTTTTCATAGAAAACTGCAAATAGATTGTTAAGAGTTAATTTAACAATTAGGAGAATTAATTCCAGATGCTACAATAGGATTCGGGGTAAGCCGAATCTTCACACACTGTCGGGAGGTATAGGTGTGGTCAGCATCATGATACTGCTGAGACAAGAAGCAATTGGAAGTGTAACACATTCACAAGGGTACTCCAAGAACTTGTTTTGTATCAGGGCAAGCATAGCTGGTTTTAGGGCCCAAATTAGTTTCTTCCCCTCTAACTAGTATACTTTGGAAAGGATTGCATCCAGTTCTTCAAGTTTGAAAAGAGCTTTTACCGTGACCCTCATGTGTTTCAAATCTGTCCCAAGTTTAAAGATTTTGTGCCCCAACTCATGTTCTTTTTGTGGTTTCTCTTGCTGTAGCATATAAAGTATCTCCTTGGACAATGTTTTGTTGATTGTTGCTGCTAGTTTGTGAAGGGAGTTTATGAATGTTTTATCCATGCTTGAGCTCAATGAAGTTAGGTACATCAAGTTGATTTCTACATGATGGGAGCGCACAATAACGACTAACTGACTCAATATGACACAACAATAATCAACATGTAATATTCCTAATTAGCAATAGCTAATTGGAAATATTAATTTTTGACTAAAGTCCAAGGAAATATTAAAGTATTTCCTAAAGTCACTTGAGAGACATGACTGATTGACAGCGTGGGGCCTAGAGGTCAACTGGCACTGTGGGAAAAAGGGATAGCGTAGGCAGCGTGGGGCCAAGCCAGCGCAAAGAGAGAGGGACAACGTGGCTCAAGGAGACAACGCAGTTGATGATGGGGCCTAGGTGAGAGCAAGGCTCTCCAAGCATAAAAAGGGAGAGGGTCTCCTCATTTCATTCATTCTGATTATGCATCTATGTTATTTGTCTTTTGACATTGAGCATGCTTCCTGTTGAGTAAACTATGCACGTACTGTTCAGTACATTGGGTGTCTCCGTGCGGAGATCCCAACCTCAGCCATGAGGGACTTTGAGTGCCTGTTTCGGCGAGGAGTTTAACCTTTGTTTTGTCGGAGGGAGTTGTAGAAACCACAGTTGGGGGCATTCACTGGAAGAGACAGCGCAGTCAGTGAGAGGGAGGACGCAATCTTGGAAGGAGGTGGTTCTGGATTGAGGGTTTATCAGGGGATTCAGCCCAAGAGAGTTGAAAAGGGATCAGCCCTTCCCTATTCCATCATTTTGGTAGAGTCGGAGGCCATTATTTACAACAGATCATTCAGGGCAAGCGTTTCCCATTGGAGAATAGCATAGTGCCTCAAGGGAGTCATTTTCGGAGGTCAGCCATTTCCGAAAAGATTTCTAGGCTTTTCTGGGTATTGAGTGTAGAGGCTATTCCCAATGTTTCACAATTTTCCGAGGAGGGGAGCAGCCCCAAATAGTCTTTTCATTCCAGCAGTAGCAGTAACACGACAGCAGTACCAGCAGCACTGGAGATTACGCAATCATTGAGAGAGCATCCATTTCGGGTTATATTCTAAGAGTATTTCTACGCTTGCCTAGTGCAAGCCAAGGTGCCATCATTCTGATCACCTTTGTACTCATTTCATCTTTGAGTAATTAATAAAATGGCTCAGCGTTCTCTATATTGCCTATTCTTCATATGATGTCTCTCTAGTTGTTGTAAGTCTTTGTTTATGTGCTTTATATTGATGTTTATTTCTACTTGGAATATTACAGTGGTATCAGAGCTCATAGACTTGGCTCAGCCTGTGGAGCAGATTGTCTATGACACCTTTAGGTAAACCATACATCTATTACCGAGGGAGGAAGTACAAAGATCAAGAACGAAGGTTAGAGCTCACTTTCGGGGAAGATGATAGCGTTCCAGTAGTGGATGCAGAGGAGGAGGAACCAATGGTGGAGGAAAGAGATGCCAGGAAGGAATTCGGGGAACTTCTCCTCAAATCAGTGCAGGATTTGTCGAGACGGATAGAGGAGATGGGGCAAAAGTTCACGGCAGAGTCCAGACAGCGTGAAACCCCAAGGGGTTTCCATATCGGAGAGGATTTGTGGGTATCTGCACCTACTACCGAAAGTTCGTCAAGGGATTTCCCCAACTGGCAGCACCTCTTATAGATCTTACCAAAACGGGGGCAGTCAGTTGGACTGATATAGCGCAGAGGGCTTTCGACAGGCTCAAGGAGGTGATGAGTAGCTGTCCGGTTTTAGCATTGCCAGATTTCACACAACCCTTTGTCCTAGAGTGTGATGCACCAGGGGAGGGGATAGGCATAGTTTTGATGCAGGGAGGCCATCCCGTAGCTTTCGAGAGCTGGAAGCTTCTACCACACGAGAGGTTGTATGCTATATGCGACAAGGAGATGTTGGCCATCATGCATGCATTGGCCAAGTTTCAGCAGTACCTGGTGGGGAACAGGTTCAGAGTGAGGACAGACCACAACACCCTCCGATTCTTCCTAGAGCATAAACAGTTGCAGGAGAGGCAGCAGAAGTGGGTCAGCAAGATCCAGGCATATGGTTTTGACATCGAGTATGTCAAGGGGAAGAACAACGTGGTGGCCGATGCACTTTCACGCAGACTGGCAGCGTTGTCCTTGATGATTTTGGATACGGACTGGAGGGCTCAACTTCTGGTAGAGTACTCCAAGGACTGTTTTTCTTGTGAGATTTTGGACGGACATGTGACAAATGACATGTACAGGGTGATGGATGAGGTGATCTACTACAGGGACAGGATCTTCTTGACTGAGAGCTCCCAGCTCAAGAAGAAGATATTGCACGCCTCACATGACTCGCCATTATCAGGCCACCAGGGGTTCACCAAGACCTATAGGGCCATCAGAGAGAGGTTCTCTTGGAAGGGCCTCAAGGAGGACGTACTCTAACATGTCAAGGAGTGCGAAGTTTGCCAGCATAACTAGTGGGAGATGAACCATCCGACGGGGTTATTGCAGCCTCTTCCCATACCTGAGGGGAAATGGGAGAGTATTTCGATGGATTTCATTACAGGGTTGCCCATTGTGCAAGGCAGGGATAGCATATTTGTAGTCATTGATCGGCTGACTAAATATGCACACTTCTTTGCCATATCATCACGTTACACTGCAACACAGGTAGTGGAGTTATTTTTCAAGGATGTTTTCAGATTGCATGGTCTCCCAAAGACCATTGTCAGTGACAGGGATAGCCGCTTCATGGGCGGGTTTTGGCAGGAGCTTTTCCGTTTGGTGGGCATTGAGTTGACACCGAGTACTAGTTACCACCCCCAGATGGATGGGCAGACAGAGATAGTGAACAAGTGGCTGGAGGGCTACTTGCGTAACTATGTCAGCGGGCAGCAGAAGGCATGGTTGCGATGGTTGCACTTGGGGGAGTACTGTTACAACACCACTCATCATATGTCCATCGGTATGTCTCCATTTTATGCTTTATCTTTTGTTGACGTGATGTTTGGTGCTAGCAAGGCCCCTAGGGCCAAGGATTGGATCCAAGAGAGTCGGGATATACTCCAAGCTCTCAAGGATAACATGGCTACAACACAGAATTATCAAAAACTGTATGCCGACAGGGGACGTGTTGAGAGACAGTTCGAGGTAGGGGACTTGGTCTACCTATGATTGCAGCCATATTGGCAATCCACGCTGAAGCAGAAGGGGGCTGAAAAGCTCAAGCCCCGCTTTTATGGACCATACAGGGTGACATGCAGAGTTGGGGAGGTTGCATATGAGTTGGAGTTGCCCACTGGTAGCAGGATTCATAACATTTTTCATGTGTCATGCCTGAAGAAGTCACTAGGACAGCAGGTGACTGCAACAAAGGAACTTCCGCCCACAGATGATGAGGGGCATCTAGTGCGACAGCCGGAGGTCATTATTGACTCTAGGGAGAGGCAGCTGCGGAGCAGGAAGGTCAGAGAGTACCTAGTGAGATGGAGGAATCTACCGGATGAGGATGCCACCTGGGAGAGTGAGAAGATTTTGCAGCATCCATCATTGCAGTTGCTTGAGGACAAGCAACTTTTTGCCAGGGAGGACTGTAATATTCCCAATTAGCAATACCTAATTGGAAATATTAATTTTTGACTACTTTACTTTAATAAAGTTACGTTATAAATAAAGTGGGTGAAGAGGGACACTTAACTCACACTTAGGATAAAAGTATTTCCTACAGTCACTTGAGAGGCATGACTAATTGGCAGCGTGGGGCCTAGAGGTCAAGTGGCAGCATGGGCAAAAGGAACAGCGTAGGCAACATAGGGCCAAGCCAGCGCAGAGAGAGAGGGACAATGTGGCTCAAGGAGACAGCGCAGTTGATGGTGGGGCCTAGGTGAGAGCAAGGCTCTCCAAGCATAAAAAGGGAGAGGGTCTCCTCATTTCATTCATTCTGATTATGCATCTATGTTATTTTTCTTTTGACATTGAGCACGCTTGCTATTAAGGAAAGTCTGCATGTACTGTTCAGTACAACGGGTGTCTCCGTGCGGAGATCCCAACCTCAGCCCCAGGGGACTTCGAGTGCTTGCTCGGGTGAGGAGTTTCACCTTTGTTTTATCGAAGGGAGTTGCAGAAACCACAGTTGGGGGCATTCACTGGAAGAGACAGCGCAGTCAGTGAGAGGGAGGACGTAGTCTTGGAAGGAGGTGGTTCTGGATTGAGGGTTTATCAGGGGATTCAGCCCGGGAGAGTTGGAAAGGGGTGAACCCTTCCCTATTCCATCATTTTGGTAGAGTCGGAGGCCATTATTTACAGCAGATCATTCAGGGCCAGCGTTTCCCATTGGAGAATAGCGCAGTGCCTAAAGGGAGTCATTTTCGGAGGTTAGCCATTTCCGGAAAGCTTTCTGGGCTTTTCTGGGTATTGGGTGTAGAGGCTATTCCCAAAGTTTCACAATTTTTTGAGGAGGGGAGCAGCCCCAAATAGTCTTTTCATTCCAGCAGTAGCAGCAACACGGCAGTAGTACCAGCAGCACTGGAGATAACGCAGTCTTTGAGAGAGTAGCCATTCCGGATTATATTTTGAGAGTATTTCTACGCTTGCCGAGTGCAAGGCAAGGTGCCATCATTCTGATCACCTTTGTACTCATTTCATCTTTGAGTAATTAATAAAATCGCTCAGCGTTCTCTATATTGCCTATTCTTCATATGATGTCTCTCTAGTTGCTGTATGTCTTTGTTTATGTGTTTTATATTACTGTTTATTTCTACTTGGAATATTACACAACACTCAAGACTTAGCATCATACATGAAACTCTAATGACAGTGTATACAGACAACATTAAAGACTCTTTGCGACATAAGCTTTGCTATGCATATGAGTGTTGGCCACTATGCTAACAACTGACAACCTCACACTCAAAACACTTCACGGCTTTAGCTACTGTTCAAGAAATGAATATGAGCTCACTGTAGCAGCAATACAAAATATATGCACTCATATGCTCTCAATGAGACCATCACAAGATTTGCTCAAAAATTCATACCAGAAATAAAATGTTATTTATGAATGATAAATATTGCTACTCAGGTACGATATTTATTTGGAAGAATGAATTTCAGAGTGAGAACCTGATTGGTAGCCTTACTCTCAGTATTAGCAGCCTTCTCAATGTTGCAATTTTGTCCTGGAAAAGCCCAGAACCTAAGTTGCACGAAACGGGGAAACGGAAATGAGTTTCCGAAACGGGAAGCGATACGAAATGTGACCTTCCCAAATTGTGGAAACGGGGAAATGTGGTATATATATATATATATTAGAATTTAGGACATTTAAGAAATGTTATGTGAAATCATACAAGTTTAAAACAAACATGATAAATCATAAATCCAAAGCATAAACTATTACAAATTTACAAGTTACAACACATTTACTCATGAATGATCATTGATAACAAACACATAATGAAAATAGAAATATCGGAATATCCAAAACCAGCCTTTATTAGATATCAAAATCTAAAAATCAGCCTTTATTATATATATGAGGCTGCAAGTAAATAAAGTCAAAAGACTAATACTCATTATCAGAATCCTCATCAAATATAGTAGCAAAAGCATGCTTAGCAGTGGATGGTGTAGCTGAAGAAGATGTTTGGCCAATTCCACTTCTATGATCCTGGTCCTCAATATTCAAGGTAGCAAAAGAGAGATCCAAATCAGGATTTTCTGGATCCACATCCCACTCCTTAGAAGGACCATTGCCATATTCTGGACCCCTACGAGACGCAAGCCGAAGGTTGGAGTGCACATAAACAAGATCCTCTGCCTTCTGTGAGCCCAACCTGTTGCGCTTCATAGAATGAATAAAACCATAGGTGCCCCAATTCCTTTCTGTTGATGAAGATCTTGCACTTGTGAAAGGAGGCAAATGGCAAGGTTTTGCAAATGTACACCATTTGCTCCATAAGAAATCCACCACCTAACTGGATTCATGGTGCTTCTCTCCTCCAAAGATGATATATTTGAATAATCATCTATTCCTGCAGCAAAACTGGAAAATTCTTCCTTCACCTCCCTGTGTAGATGAGCTGGAAAAATTCTCATAAGGGCTTTTTTCACCCCATTAGCCACCTCTCTATCCTTATGGGGTGCCTTCATCTTCCCATTTCTTTGAGCAATAAGTTCCTCATCATAAAATTGTGGGTTCAAGGCATGTGCTAAAGTATGCAATGGAGTGTTGAAATTGTTCCACCTATCAACAAGGATTCTCTTGATTAATTCGGCAAACTAACCATCTACAAACAAAAGTTGTGGAGACTCCTATGAAATTATTTCCATAGTTTTCTCAACCATGGAATCCATGCCATCATAAACCGCTCCTAAGAAAGGTTGGTCAGTGTCAGCATTTCGAAGAAGCTCAAATGCAGGGGTTATGAACATTAGCAAGACATGTATCTTGCACCACCAATCCTCATCAAGGCACAATCTACGCACTGTAGATCCTCGCTCTGAATCTGCCTGTCTCCACTCAGCCCAAAGTTGACTCACCACCATAGACACTAATTCTTGCTTATCCTCCACAAGGCGATGCAACATTATGAAGTTTGAGGCATATCTTGTCTCAGCGACTTTTAACAACTCCAATTTGGAGTACTCTCGAAATATTGCTTGATACTGGTGGTGGTTGGTGATGAATTTAACAATTTCCCTTGCTTCCCCCGTGAGTTCCTTTATCCATGGAACTTTATTGTCGATCTCCTCTAAGATCAGATTCAGATTGTGAACAATGCAGGGTGTCCAAAATATGTGGTCATACCTCCCCTCAATAATCAAACCTTCAACTTTGCATACCGGTGCATTATCCATGATAACTTTCACCACCCTGTTAGGACCAACTTGTTCAATAGATTTGATAATGAAATCAACAATGAATTGTGCATCTTTTACCTCTCCCGAGCAGTCTTCCGCCTTTAGAAACATTGCTCCTTTTGGTGAAGTGGCAATGATATTTATCAATGGTCTACGCCTTGTATCTGTCCATCCATCTGAGACTATGGTAACCCCAGAGCTACTCCAAGAAGAACTAATTGGTGATAACACATCCTCCACAAGATCCTTCTCATTTTTTAGAAGCCGAGTTCTAACATTCTCATAGTTGGGCCCCTTGTACCCTTGAGGAGCTTTGTTAATTGCCCTAATCATATCTTGCCAATAAGGGGAGCGAACAACATTGAATGGGATACCACATGCATAGATGCACCTAGCCACTCTGGAATCAAATTCTTCTCTTCCTTGCACATTCACTAGTTTAGCAATTCTGCTATCTTGAACTGCACCAGATGCCCCTCTGGATGGTGGTTGTTCTGGTTGTTTAGTGCCTCTCCTCTTCCTTGCTTCAATTACAATCCTTGGCTCAATGTTTGCTGGATTTTTAGCTTGACTAAAATCATCATGCTTTCTTTTGATTCCATCTGCTTGATCTTGCTCTCTTTGATATTCCCTCCTTGCCATAGGGTCTGATGTTTTCATGCAACCTGCAATCCCCTGTCCTCCTCCATGCAAAAGATGTGCCTTCACTCTTGGGAAAGAGCCCTTGTAAGAATTATTGCAAAGAGTACACCGCCATTCCCATGAGCCACCACCTCCACATCTTTGCAGCTTCTCAACATGCCTCCAAAGAGGATAATATTCAGCCCTTGGGTTGGCCTTGGAGTTTGCACTTGAACCTTGGATGGAAGAACCCATTGCTGCAAAAAAAATTAAAAAAAAAATCTATAAATAAAAAAACATTTTTTTATAATTTTGGTAGCATAAACCCTCGAAAAATAAACAAAACAATGGGAAAAAAACCAAGAAATTGAATGCTTCTTACCCAAATTAATTTTCTGTAGCTGAAGCTACCCCAAAATGCCAGAAAAAACAAGAGAAATATGGTTGTAGCTAAGCCAAAAACCAAGAATGTCGTAGCTAGAAACTTCGCACTCCAAATCTGCTTTTCAAATCTTTTTCTCTTGCTACTGAAATCTCCTTTGCTCAATGGTAAAAGCACCCAAGTTGAAGCACTACTCTCTTCCTCCTTTCTCCTCTCCAAAATCGCTCTTCTCCAAGTGAAACGACTTGCACAATTCATGTGAGGAGAGAATGAGGCAAATCCCCTTTTTATAACTTTAGAAAGCCATTTAGAAGCATCCAAGACACAAATAAAATGAATAAAACAATAATACATTGCACGAATCCCAAAAAAAAATTAAAAAAATCGAAAAATATCGTTGTTTTGGGAGGAAACGCAGTTGTACGGTCGAAAAACGCATTTTCGGTCATACTGGCAACGTTTCCCACACGGGAAACATTGCTAGTACGACTGGAAACACGTTTCCCATATGGGACACGTTGCCAGTACGGCCGAAAACACGTTTCCTGACCGTACGGTACGAGTTTCCCATTTCCATTTCGTTTTTTGCCTGAAATGGGTTGGGGTTGGACGTTTCCAGCAACTTAGCCCAGAACAGTATAACTCAAACTCGTGGGAAGAACAGTGCAACAACTAAAATAAGGGAATCTGATCAAAATATAGTGAAATTCTCTAGGCGTACAACATCTACAGTAGCACGCATATTCCCAAATCTCTCTGCCAAACCTCCCAATGCATAGCAACTGAAATTTAGGCCCCTGCCTCAACCACACGATTTTTGCGCCCACTTCCGATCTCCTTAGATTTGTGTAATATTCCTAATTAGCTATGGCTAATCGGAATATTCGATTTTGCTCAATTTTGCCATCTATAGTTTATTCATAAATAAAAAGGTGAGTAGGGGAGACATAACTCACTTTAGAAATAAAAGTTCACTCCCTAGTAGCACAACGTTGTAACTTAAGTGAGCCGAGGGGGCCAAGAGACCACGCAGAGAGGGGGCCCATGTAGACACATGGAGGGACTGCGCAGGCCAAGAGGGAGCACGTGGCAATGTTGGAGGAGGTGAGCATTAGGGTTGATAGGGGCTCATGCTATATAGAGGGGAGAGCCTCCTCATTTTATTCATTCATTGTTGATGATATTGAGCTGGTCGTTTCGACTTCTTGAGCATGCTGGCTGTTTAGCCTGTCTGCAGCACTGTTTAGTGCATTGAGTGTCTCCGATCGGAGATCTCGCCCTTAGCCCCGGGGGACTTCGAGTGCCTGCTCGGGCAAGGTAATTTCTTCATCATTTTGTGGGAGGATTGGTGTTTGGGTTTTGTTGTGGAGTTGTGCATTCAGAGACTGCGTAGTCATTGAGAGGGAGGATGCAGTCCATTCAGGAGGAGCTCCGAATTGAGTTTCTTGCAGTGGTTTTGAGCCTAGAGGTTGAGTGGAGGATCAACCTTTGCCTTTGGGAGGATTTTGGTGGAGTTTGAGGCCATATTTCAGTTGTTCCTATTCAGCCTCTGCGCAGAGCCTTGGAGGGCAGTGTAACTCCCCAAGGGGGTGATTTTCGGGGGTCAGACATTTTTGATATGATTTCTGGGTTTTGCTGGGGTTGATGAGTAGAGTTGAACTCCAGATTTTCAGCTCATTCCGGTGAGGGGAACAGCCCCAAGTCATCAGTTCATTTCACTAGTAGCAGCTACACGGCAGTTTTCCAGCAGCTGGGACGCAGTTCAGAGAGCAACCATTTCCTGGTTATTCTGAGAGTATTTCCTCACTTGCCTTGAGCAAGTCTAGGTGCCATCACTCTGATCACCTATTTTACTTCATTATATTTCTCAGTATAATAAAATGGCTTAGCATTCTCTCTCTATTTCTGGAGCATTTGTTATAATGTTATCTATGCTATTGTATGTCTGCATTATTGTTATTTTTATATCTTCGGGCATTCTAGTTCTATACCACTTGGTGTGTTTTTCCTCATACTCTTAGACAGAGTCTGGAAAGGGCTAGGTAGCCTCCAGATCTCACCCTCTTCTCAGAGGTGAAATATCTGGTAAACGCCCTCCCAGTCCATCACTGGTTAGAGTTTGCTGTGTTTTAGAGATATCCCCCCAAAAGGGATATTACAGTGGTATCAGAGCATAGTTCTGGCTCAGCCTGTGGAGCTAGTTGTCTATGACACCGGGGAAGAGACCCTACATTTGTTACAGAGGCAGAAAGTACAGAGATCGTGAGCGTAGGTTGGAGAACACCTACGGAGAGGGGGACTGTGTTCGGGTGGTGGACACAGAACAGGAGGACCCTGTGACAGACGCAGAGCAGGAGGAGCATGTGCTAGATTCAGAGCAGAGAGAGCCGATGGCAGATGATAGTGAAGCAAAACAGTTTGGGGAGGCACTCCTCAAATCAGTGCAGGATCTAGCGAGACAGATTGAGGTGATGGGTCAAAGATTCACCGCTGTGGAGGCTAGACAGCGTGAGACCCCACGGGTTTTCCAGGTAGGAGAGGGATCGGGTGCATCCCACCATTTGCCAGAGCATGGTGCTACTCAGCGTGATACTACTCAGCAGATGGCTTCACATGCACCTACACGCTCTACCATGCCCACTTTCTTGGGAGCAGACACATGGGCAGGAGCCCAACAGGAGGCAGAGCCCGGACATATGGGTGATTATTTTGCAGAGTATCAGGCCTATGGGCAGGAGTTCAGGGATGCTCTCTCATTCAGAGATTTTGTTCAACTTCAGCGGGACAGTAGACCCCGCGACCATCATATAGGGCACTGGCATTATCATGATGGAGATACCCACCGCACAGCTAGCAGATTCCACTTGCCTACGTTTGATGGTTCATCAAACAGTTCGGCGAAGTCTTGGGTGGAGAAGCTGGACATCTATTTCCAGCTTAACCAGATGTCGGAGGCGGAGGCCATCAAGGTGGTGACATTACATTTGGATGGTGAGGCCTAGGACTGGTGGTTTCATGGGATGGTTACACTCGGACATTCTACAGTGACGACATATGCCGAGTTTACTAGGAGGTTGATAGAGAGGTTTGACCGGAGGGATCCGGAACAGCACTTTGTTGAGTTGACTAGGCTCAAACAGACCGAGAGCCCAGAGACATACATTGCAGACTTCTTGAGGGTTTCAGTGATGGTACCAGATCTATCCGCGGCACGGATGATCTATATGTTTTTGGAGGGGTTAGCAGAGCCACTTCGGGGTCTAGTCAGATCTACTAGACCAGCCACACTCCAGGATGCTATTAGCAGGACCCGGGATTTACAGGATGCATTACCCAGGACACGGACACCTTACCCTCAGAGACAGGGCTTCTAGCCCAAGGGGAAGGATGTGAGGATTCCGCCTCCAAAGGGGAATCCAGGACGGGCACAAACGGATGATGATGCTAGGAGGGAGCTGAAGAAGAAGCGGTTGTGCTTTACCTGTTAGGAGCCGTGGGCACCGGGACATAGATGTGCTGCTGGCAAAGCACACTTCATTGAGGTCTTCTCCTAGAGTAGTGGGGAAGAGGATGAGGAGGATGACGTGGAGGCAGGAGACAGTCAGACAGACCAGGATCAGTTGCCGCCACTACCTCTAGGGGCAGGAGGTGCAGCTTTTGCACCTACAGGGGGGACCCTTGCAGCATTGCGAGGAGTTCCTAAGTATTCGATGTTGTACGTACGGGGGACAGTGCGTGGTCAGCGAGCATTAGTTTTGGTTGACAGTGGGGCAACCCACAACTTCATTGATGCACAGATGGTTGAGCGGAGAGGTATACCGACCGAGAGCTTCGATGGATTTTCAGTTTTAGTCCCAGGAGCTCAGACGATGCAATGTGCCTAGTATGTTTCAGAGTTGGCAATGACGATGGGTACCTACACCGTGACCGACCACTTTTTCGTGGTCAACATACCGGATACCAATGTGGTATTGGGTGTTCAGTGGTTGATTGCTCTGGGGAAGGTCACCACAGATTGGGAGGCCTTGGAGATGGAGTGGGATGATAAGAAGACCGAGAAGCATGAGAAGATCCGCGGGATGCACACTTACCCACCGCACACTGTTTCGGCTCACCAAATGGAGGCAGATTTCCGGAAGGAAGACATAGAGTGGGCGGTTGAGTTGCGGGCATTAGAGACAGGGACTACCAGTCAGGCCGTTCATCCTTGACAGGTATGACACAGTGTTCGAGGATATACCACCAGGCCGACCACCGGATCGGGGGTTTGAGCACACTATTGAGTTGGAGCAGGGTATTCAGGCAGTGATTACCACAACCTATAGGCATCCCAAAGCCTATCAGGATGAGATTGAGCGGGCCATCCAGGAGTTGCTGGCTCTTGGGCACATCCGGCCGAGCACGAGTCCTTTTGCCTCTTCCGTGGTGTTGGTGAAGAAGAAGGATGACACTTTGAGCATGTGTATTGACTACAGCGCCCTGAACAAGAAGACCCTGAAGAACAGGTACCCTATACCCAGGATCGATGAGTTGATGGATGAGTTGAGAGGAGCCCGGTTCTTCTCAAAGATTGATTTGAGATCATGGTACCATCAGATTCGCATGAGGGAACAGGACATTCCCAAGACCGCCTTCAGGTTTCACTATGGGCACTTTGAGTTTTTGGTGATGCCCTTCGGGCTAACCAACGCACCAGCGACATTCCAGTCTTGCATGAACCACATCTTCCGCAGTCACTTGAGGAAGTTTGTGTTGGTGTTCTTTGATGATATCCTCATTTACAGCAGGACTTGGGAGGAGCATCTCCAGCACATTGAGGCAGTGTTGCGCATTTTGGAGGAGCAGCAGTTCTATGCCAAGCTCTCCAAATGTGAGTTTGGGTTGTCGGAGATATTGTACTTGGGACAAATCATAGGGGTGACGGAGTGAGAGTCCATGAGGAGAAGATCAGGGCCATCAAAGATTGGCCGGAGCCGAGGAACGTGACGGAACTTCGGGAATTCATTGGTATTTGTACTTATTACAGGAAGTTCGTCAGGAGTTTCTCACAGCTTGCTGCACCCCTTACTGATTTGACGAAGAAGGGGGCATTCAGTTGGTCAGATACAGCGCAGCAAGCCTTTGACAGGCTCAAGGAGGTGATGAGCAGCTGCCCAGTGCTTGCATTGCCGGATTTTACGCAGCCGTTTGTTTTGGAGTGTGATGCGTCGGGAGAGGGGATCGGCGCAGTATTGATGTAGGGAGGACACCCTATAGCCTTTGAGAGCCGGAAGCTCCTTCGACACGAGAGGTTGTATTCTATATACGACAAGGAGATGTTGGCCATTATGCATGCATTGGCCAAATTCCGGCAGTATATAGTGGGTAACAGGTTCAGGGTGAGGACTGATCACAACAGCCTCAGTTTCCTTTTGGAGCAGAAGCAGCTACAGGAGAGGCAGCAGAAGTGGATCAGTAAGATCTAGGCATATGACTTTGACATTGCATATGTCAAGGGTAAGAACAACGTGGTAGTAGATGCCCTTTCACGTAGACTAGCCACGTTGTCTCTTATGAGCTTGGATACAGATTGGAGGGCTCGACTTTTAGTAGAGTACTCCAAGGACAGATTTGCATGTGAGGTTCTGGATGGACAGGTGGCGGATGACAGGTATAGGGTGGTCGATGAGATCATCTACTACAGGGACCGGATCTTCTTGACTGAGGGATCTCAGCTCAAGAAGAAGATACTTCAGGCATCACATGATTCACCTTTGGCCGGCCACCAGGGGTTTACCAAAACCTACAGGGCCATTAGAGAGAGGTTCTCGTGGAAGGGCCTCAAGGAGGACGTACTCCAGCACATCAAGGAGTACGATTTTTGCCAGAGGAACAAGGGGGAGATGAGCCATCCCACAGGGTTATTGCAGCCTCTTCCCATTCCGGAGGGGAAATGGGAGAGTATTTCGATGGACTTCATCACAGGGTTGCCCATGGTGCAGGGCAAGGATTGTATCTTTGTCGTCGTTGATCGACTGACAAAGTATGCGCATTTTTTCGCCATATCCACGCACTACACAGAAGCATAGGTGGCCGAGCTGTTCTGCAGAGAGGTTTTCAGGCTACACGGTCTTCCTAAGACCATCATCAGTGAGAGGGACAGCTGCTTCATGGGCGGATTTTGGCAGGAGCTTTTCCGGTTGGTGGGGACGGAGTTGACACCGAGTACCAGTTATCACTCACAGACGGATGGACAGATGGAGATAGTTAACAAGTGGCTGGAGGGCTACTTGCGTAACTATGTCAGTGGGCAGCAACGAGCATGGCTGAAGTGGTTGGAGATAGTTAACAAGTGGCTGGAGGGCTACTTGCGTAACTATGTCAATGGGCAGCAGCAAGCATGGCTGAAGTGGTTGCATCTGGGGGAGTACTGCTACAACACTACTCATCACATGTCCATTGGTATGTCACCATTCTATGCTTTGTATGGGTATCATTCTTTATCTTTTGCTGATGTGATGTTTGGTGCTAGCAAGGCTCTGAGAGCCAAGATTTGGATCCAAGAGAGTCAGGAGATACTCCAAGCTCTCAATGACAATATGGCTACAACACAAAACTAGCAGAAGCTGTATGCTAACAGGGGTCGGATGGAGAGACAGTTTGAGGTAGGGGAATTGGTCTACCTACGATTGCAGCCATACCGACAGTCGTCACTGAAGCAGAAGGGAGTTGAGAAGCTCAAGCCCCGCTTTTACGGGCCATACAGGGTGATACGCAGGATTGGACAGGTTGCATATGAGTTGGAGTTGCCCCAAGGCAGCAAGATTCATAATGTTTTTCATGTATCATGCCTGAAAAAGGCACTGGGGCAGCAGGGGACAGTGACAGATGAGCTACCACCCATGGATGATGAGGGGCATTTGGTGTTGCAGCTAGAGGCTATTATTGATACCAGGGAGAGGCAGCTACAGAGCAGGACAGTTCGGGAATTCTTGGTGAGATGGAAGAATTTGCCGGATGAGGATGCCACCTGGGAGAGTGAGAAAATTTTGCAGCATCCATCACTTCAGTTGCTTGAGGACAAGCAACATTTTGCCGCGGGAGACTGTAATATTCCTAATTAGCTATGGCTAATTGGAATATTTGATTTTGCTCAATTTTGCCGTCTATAGTTTATTCATAAATAAAAAGGTGAGTATGGGAGACATAAATCACTTTAGAAATAAAATTTCACCCCCTAGTAGCACAACGTTGTAACTTAAGTGAGTCGAGGGGGCCAAGAGACCACGCAGAGAGGGGGCCCACGTAGACACATGGAGGGACTGCGCATGCCAAGAGGGAGCACGTGGCAACGTTGGAGGGGGTGAGCATTAGGGTTGAGAGGGGCTCATGCTATATAGAGGGGAGAGCCTACTCATTTTATTCATTCGTTGTTGATGATATGGAGCTGGTTGTTTCGACTTCTTGAGCACGCTGGCTGTTTAGCCTGTCTGCAGCACTGTTTAGTGCGTTGAGTGTCTCCGATCGGAGATCTCACCCTTAGCCCCGGGGGACTTCGAGTGCCTGCTCGGGCAAGGTAATTTCTTCAGCATTTTTTGGGACGATTGGTGTTTGGGTTTTGTTGTGGAGCTGTTTATTCAGAGACTGCGCAGTCATTGAGAGGGAGGACGTAGTCCATTCAGGAGGAGCTCCGGATTGAGTTTCTTGTAGGGGTTTTGAGCCTGGAGATTGAGCGGAGGATCAGCCTTTGCCTTTGGGAGGATTTTGGTGGAGTTTGAGGCCGTATTTCAGTTGTTCCTATTCAGCCTCTGCGCAGAGCCTTGGAGGGCAGCGTAATTCCCCAAGGGGGTGATTTTCGGGGGTCAGCCATTTCTGATATGATTTCTGGGTTTTGCTGGGGTTGATGAGTAGAGGTGAACTCCAGATTTTCAGCTCATTTCGGTGAGGGGAACAGCCCCGAGTCATCAGTTCATTTCACTAGTAGCAGCTACACAACAGTTTTCCAGCAGCTAGGACGCAGTTCAGAGAGCATCCATTTCCTGGTTATTCTGAGAGTATTTCCTCACTTGCCTTGAGAAAGTCTAGGTGCCATCACTCTGATCACCTATTGTACTTCATTATATTTCTCAGTATAATAAAATGGCTTAGCATTCTCTCTCTTTTTCTGGAGCATTTGTTATACATGTTATCTATGCTATTATATGTCTGCATTACCGTTATTTTTATATCTTCGGGCATTCTAGTTCTATACCACTTGGTGTGTTTTTCCTCATACTCTTAGACAGAGTCTGGAAAGGGCCAGGTAGCCTCCAGATCTCACCCTCTTCTCAGAGGTGAAATATCTGATAAACGCCCTCCCAATCCATCTCTGGTTAGAGTTTGCTATGTTTTAGAGATATCCCCCAAAAATTGATATTACAATTTGCTAAGGAATGATCAATTCGCTACAATAATTAATCCTTGGATGACAACACCTCTTAACTTAGCGAATTGAATGATCTGGTCTTGCAGAGATAAGGAATGAATGATTTAATTTGTCTGTGCAATTGGTCAACCCTCCTTGTGCGATCACAATGTGGCTTCTGCCACCACTCAAGCTACTCTATGTGTACGTAGTCCTCCACACAGCCTATATTTTCTCCCCTTGATGCACCTACGCTTAATCCAGGTTTGATCCAGCCACAACAACTACCGTAGTTTACTCATTTTCGCAGCACCAAATTGTATTTCTAATGGGCGGCTTAATGTGCCAACACCTCTCTAATAGCAGCTCCACAGACTTTGTTAAGGTGCACACAACTTCATACACACTTCCTGCATAGAGCACTCGTCCCTCAATGTTTACAACGCTTCTCCACACTCTGCATCATTCTAACACGATAGCACATGCACCAGCAATTGCTCTCCATCGTAGCTTCAAGAACAGAAGTGTGTAACTGTCCAACATTCACAATAAGGAAGATTGACCATGCATTCACCTTGTCAATTGTATAATTCGTTCCTCTTGACTTGGCTTTCTCCCAACGACAATAGAGATTCGACCAACTGGTAAAAAAAATAATGCAATTACTAGCCCGGTGTGTAGACATCGGCGAGGCTCGAACTTGAGCCTTGTTCTATCTCAACTCTGCCATCAAGATTTTTGTTCCTGAAATCCACGATTTTGTAGCCCAACACAATTTGGAACATGACTCAGATGATTATTACGAATGATTTGTGCATGCACATGATCGAACTACATCTCCTTTTCGCGGCAAATACGCGATACTCCTCCACGTGATTGGATACACCACAAATCACCATCCTATCCCCACTATTGTCGGCCACCATGTACAAATGTATTAACACCTTCTTGATTCCAAGAGTGGTTGGGCAACGCAGCCATGACTCGCCCCCTTCTACGAGAGTGGTTGGGCAACGCAGCCATGACTCGCCCCCTTCTACGTCCATTTTAATGCTACGACTCGGCCCATGTTCTCTATAGCAGGATACTACGAACACCGTTGGGACTCGGCCCTTTCAGTGGCCTCGTCCCCTTTAGAAATCTCGCTTTGACCCTTATATACGTGTTATCTCCCAGCTTAGCGATTTCATAACCACGTATAGTGCTCGTTCGGATTCGCGGCCCACGCCAATTTACACCAAGATTCAGCTTCTACTCAAGAGAGATAGGCTACTTTGCATGAGCGTCTCAGATTTATTGTGGCAATCTGGTCGACGCATTCACACAATCGAAGGAACATAGCAACTGTGATGCATTCACGCGCACCAGACTACGCACAACACTTTGGTTGGCAATGCTCAAGCCCACGTAATACCTTTGGCTACCATCGCTCTTACATAGGGATGTTCGAGCTTCACATTATCGTTCCATATTGTTTGCATAATAACATAGTTACTCCATTCGCACAACATCTCCAAGCGGACTGTCTTCAGCGTATATGGTCATGTACTCAGCAGAACAAGAGATCTGCCTCACTGGCAATAAGTATGCCCAAAAATTTGGTTTGGGGCTTGTATATCATGAAATCCGGACAATATTTTGAGTCCTTTTCGATCAGTGAATTACCACAAGGAAAACAATAATCTTGACCTCCTATCGAAATATCTCCTGTATCAAATATTTTCTAGCAAAAATATATTCTCATTGGATTTTGAGTCCTTTTCGATCAGTGAATTACCACAAGGAAAACAATAATCTTGACCTCCTATGGAAATATCTCCTGTATCAAATATTTTCTAGCAAAAATATATTCTCATTGGTACAAAAAATCACTAGCAACAACAATCTTGGCACAGAAAAAAATTTTAACCCGTCGACTTTAACTCAAAAGCAATCTGCAAATTCAAGTAGGTGATTTTGTGTTTCTCAAAATCACCCACTTGAATGTGTTCTTGATCACTCAATCTATCCCCAATGCTGGTTTTTGAGTGACAGAAGGAGCTCGAATTATTTCTGCAGAAGGAGGCCAAATTTTCTAGTTCGAGTTTTCCAGTTTACTAGTGCTAATTGCAGGAAAGCAAAGTGCGATTGCAAGAAAGCGCAGTGCGATTGCAGGAAAGCATAGTGGAATGCGATTGCAAGAAAGTGCAGTGCAATTGCAGGAAAGAGATGTGAATTGCAATAAAGGGACGAGTTGATCTCCAAAGGAAGATAGTGAAATTTCCCAGATCAATTTGTTCAAAAGTGAAGAGAAAAATATTGTCGGAGCTTTGTCAGTGTCAAGCAAGCAATTGTAATTTTTCCATAGCATTTTTTGCTAAAGATATTAATATAAACCCTCAGATTTGAAAATTGGTTTTCACCACATTGGGATTTTTCTAGGGACGTTTTGTCCAAAAATACTAGTGTAAATTGTGTGATTGGTTTCTTGTATATTTTTTATAATTTTATTTTTGTGATCGGTGTTGTTTATGTTATAATACGTTACTTCCCGCGAAAGAACTAATTTTTCAAAAATAAGTAACAAGAAATAAGTAATTGGGTTAATAGCACCTTCAAGGTAGCTAAAAATTTCACATGGTATCAAAGCACTAAAGTGCTGAGGTTATTGGTTACCTGAGCACAAGAATTTCGAAGGAGAAATCAAAGGTTTTCACAGAGACAGGTCTCTTCAGATTTATTGGAGTTTATTGTTCAAGGGTTTCAGAAATGGCTTTAGTTGGATTGAAGGATCGGGACAGACTTGAGGGTGCATCAAACTTTGGTATCTGGAAATCCAAAATTTTATTATTGTTGAAGCAGCATGGACTGAAGGAGTATGCTATGACAGTTGTTTCTGTACCGACAAATCTGGCACAGTTAGTGGCCTACTGCAAGGAGGATGCCAAGGCTAGGCATATAATCCAAGACGAGGTCAAAGATCACATTGTTCCACATATTGCAAAATTGGATATAGCCAAGATGTGGGATGCCATCCTGAAGTTGTTCCAAAATGCTACTGCAAATAGGAAGTTGATCCTCAAAGAGAAGCTGATAAACACCAGAATGAACAAGGGAGAAGGCGAATTAGGTAGCCCACCAAGATCAGACTTTTCAAGGACGAGTTAGCAGTTGTCAAAGAGAAGATAGATGATGATGAGCTCGTGCGAACTTCCTTAAATGGGTTCTCAAAGCAATGGGATGTGTTCGCCCAAGTGATCAATAGACGACAAGACCTACCTAACTGGGATTGTTTGTGGAGTGATTTCACATAGGAGGATCTTAGGTTGAGCCTTGTCAACGACAGCAACAATAAAAGCCAGAAGCGTGAGGATGACGAGAATGTTGCTCTTGCGGGAAAGGGAAAAGTCAAGAAGGGATCAAGCAAAGGGCCTAACTCCAAGGGAGTGAAGAAAAAAGACTTGAGTAAATTCAATTGTTTTGGATGCAGTTAGTATGGACACTATGACAAGAAGAAGAAGTAGTAGACAACAGCTTCAGGGAATATTGATGAGTTATCTTCAAGACTAGAGGATGAGTTCGCTCTCATAGCTTGTTTATCTAGCTCAAACACCACATGAGTCTGGTATATTGATAGTGGGGCATCATGTTATATGACAGGAGTTAGAGAATATTTCTCAGCTACAAAGCAAAGGAGATAGGCTTCCAAATTCAGATGGGAAATAAGTCCAAGTTTACTCCAGTTGGAAGAGGGATGGTTACATTTCAAAGGGAGTCAGGAAAGAGTACTCATGTTACAGATGTGTTGCACGTGCCAGGTTTAGGAATGAACCTGATTTCAGTTTTTACTCTTCAAGATAAGTTGTACAATGTACTCTTTTGAGGACAGAAGGTGTATCTAAAACACTGGGATTGGAGGTTAGCAAAGCAGATTGGGATCAGAAGCAACAAGTCATACAAGTTGTAGTTTGAAGATCCCAAGGAACTAGTTAGCAACAATAGTAGCAAAGATATGCGAGAATTATGGCAAAGAAGGATGGGTCATATCCATCATAGCGCACTTAAGTTGCTCAAAGAGACCGTGATAGGTGTTCTCGAAGTAAGCACAGAACACAATGACGTGTGCAGAGGGTGCGTATTTGGGAAGTTCACAAAGGTTGCATTTCCAAGGAGTGACAATAGAGCTGTTGACCACACTTTGTCAACTACCCCATAGCAGTACACCCCCATTTTTTGAAATGGGATTCGTCATGTTCGACGTGGTTGCGCCATTCAGATTCCATCATCCAGATTTGATCGACAATTGACATTGTTATAAATGATGTAAACCCATTCTGCATGTTATGATGTAAATGATCTAAATAAGACCGTCAATGTATGTAACAACCTAGGTAAGCCTAGTATGTTGTTGATGATCTCTATCCTAGGAGGTTTTTTGTCTCACTGATTCACGAAAGTGATTGGCAGAGTTTTTCCCTCCAGCCTCACCCCAAAGCTAGGGTAGATTTTGTCATCAGCATGCTAAGTGAGTCCTAGTGTTCTATCGAGTCCTTGTAAAAGTAGTTTGAACTACTTGGTCTACTAGATCATATGTTGAGTCGCAGAACTGGGTATTTATTTGAAGGTCTATACAAGTGGGTTTTTCCCCTTCATGTATGTAAATGTATTATCTCGTGTAAAAGAGGGTTGGAAAAATAATTATAATCCCCTCTCAGTCAATTAATTAGATTTTCTGGTCAATTAATTAATAAAATCCTAAACCAGAAATTTAATTAATTTAGGGTCCTAAATTAGGATTAAATCTTTAAAGGCAAAATTTGTTGGTCCTTGGAAAATGATTTTGACAGCCCCAAGCCAAGGGAATATTGAGAATTTTAAGAAATATTGGACCCTTGGGCCCTGGTGGTTAAGTCAAGGTCAAAATTTTGGGGTAACTAACTCAAAAATAGTATTTTTGAGTTAATTAAAATTGAATTAAATGATAAATTCGTTTTTTCCCCAAAATTTTAATTTCAACGTTCCGGATTAAAAGATAATTAAATCTTTTGGACAGTTGAGATTATTTTGACAAGGATCATCCAAACTAGCCGTTAGAGATCTGGTCCTATAAATTTAGAGTTCTTTGTCATTCTTGGATCATCCGATCTCATAATCGTGCACTTGATCTTAGAAGCTCTTGTAAACTTTTTTGAGGAATAAAGCTAAAGACTTTGGGGTTACAAATCTGGATGCTCCTTTTCAGATCTATGTGGTGAATTGTCTCTAAACTCTGCTACTTGGTTTCTTGCATTTTATGGTTGATGGCCTACATGGATTAATCTGCATACAGGGATCTTGTGCAGTTTTCTGGGTTTATAAAATAACATTCTGATTTTTCTAAGGGTCTCATGTTGTTTTTTTAAATCTCTATCGATCTAAGATTCGGATCTAAGTGTGCAGGGAATTTTTTTTTTAAGATTGGGCGTCTGGGGAAGTCTTCGGTTGGACCAGTCGACTCCCAATAAACATAAATCTGATAAGCTCTTTATTTGTTAAATTTCGGGTCTATCTTACGATATTTGTGATTTTGCAGGGTTTCGAAGGCTTGTGCCTCTCACTTAAACTTTAAATTTCTGAAAATTGTGCTAAATGGATTTTAAATCTGACCTTGAGGGTTTTAAATTGTAAATTAGTTGTAAATTTGTAATTTATCTGTGAGGGTTTAATTTTTTCTTGGTGTGTGTCTTCAGATCTGACTGATTGTTGCAGGTTACAGGTTCAAATCGATTTTTTTTTTAAGAATTAAGGCAGATCTGGCTTTCAAAGGCCAGATCTGGCCTCAAAGCTGCCATTGTGGGCAAAATCTGGACCATATTTGATTAAAAGAGCATAAAATCTGAGCATAAATCGAAAGATTTTTAAGTTTTGGGTTAATTATTGGCTCAGAATTCTTTCCTTTCCCTGCAATCTGCAATTTTCGTTTGCTGTCTCTCATTGACCTGCCCCTATCTCCCCTCATATTTCTCCAATCCAGTCTTCTTCAACATCGAATCCTCCTTACCAAGCTTCATTTCCTCACGCGTTGGCTATCCCTTTTCGACCTGCAGCAAAGGCACTAAACTTGCATTCAAAACCCTCGATTTCTTCAAACACGTCTATCCAAGCCAGCTCTCCATCGTGCCTCTGTCCACCGTTTCTGCAAGCTGCCACAGCAAAATACAAACGCATTCCCTCATACTCCTTTCACGCTGCCTTAACTCGCGTCGCATTTTCTAGCCGTCTCTGCTCCGTCCCACCTGCAAACGACACAGTAAAACGACAAATGCACACATCATTGAAATTATAAAACCCGTGTTTTAAATTCTGTGCGATGTTATTTTTGTAAAGGTTTCGTTTTAATACATACGTTTCATATTTTCTGCCACGACATTAAACTTTCACATCGGTTCTCATGAAAAGGGTTTAGTTTTTTGTATAGTTAGATTTTAGTCGTAGAGATTTTAACCTTTAGCGTCATTTTTGTTAGTGGTAGATTTTAATTTAGATGTGTTTATTTCATTTCTTTTTAGGGCCTAGAGTTAGAGTTACTTTAGTTAAATTCATTTTATTAATTCTTAACATTAGGATTTAAATAGGTTTCAAATTTTTATTTTATAGTGTAAGTTTTGACTTTAACATAGTTTAGGCTTAGATTTAGCTTTAGTTTTAGGTGTTAGTTTAACTTCATTTTTCATTTAGTTCAGCTTCACATTTTAATGATTTTAGACTTTAATTTTAATTTTAGACCTAACTTTAGAATTTAGATTTAATTTGTAGCCTAGATTTAGATTTTTAATTTTAGATTTAAAAATAATAAAAAAATATAAAAATTTTAAAATCCTAAAAAATTTAGAAAATACAAAATATAAAAAATTTTCAATGGTCCACTGAGCCTTAAAATTTTTATCTAAGTTTGACTGTGGATATTTTAATTTTCGAGTTGGGTAATACTGGAACATCTTAATTTTGGAACATCTTAAACAGCTGGCATTTTCATTATTCATGGTTGTGGTGTTTTCAAATAAATATCATTGTGATCAATCGTGTTCTAATAAGCAGCAGTTAATCGTCACGTACTTGTTTTCAATTGCATAACGGGATCTTTTTTGACTCCATAAGGCACTGGTCTTGAAAGTGAAATCTAATCTAGATCTATCGAATCTCGTTCATTTTTTAAGTATTTGATGTTTTAGCTGTGTCCCCTGGATTTGTCATCCTCATTTCTAGAAGGGTCTACCTCCCTTAGCCTGCAAGGAGACAACTTAAATAGAGAGATTGGGGATAAAGGTGACAACCCCCAATCTGAGCCGTTGTCGCGGTGCCTGGACAATTTGTGCGACAACAAGAGCCAATGGTGTTCTAGACTTGATACATTCTGACATTTATGGTCCATTGTCCACTAAGTCTCTCAAGGATTATGAATACTTCGTGACCTTTACTGATTACTTCTCCAAGAAGAGCTAGATTTACTTCTTGAAGACACAAGATGAAGTCTTTGGTTGCTTCCAAGAGTTTAAGGCTCTTGTGGAGAACTGAACAGGCAAGAAGATAAAAGATTCTTCAGACAGATAATAGGGGCAAGTACATTGAGAAATCCTTTAAGGATTTTTGCGCAAAGGAGGGAATCAAGATGAAGTCGATAGTTCCGTACAACCCACAGCAAAATGGGGTTGCAGAACAAAAGAACGGGATGATAGTTGGAGTAGCGAGGGCCATGCTATATGATCAGGATATGCTTAAGTATCTTTGGGTAGAGGAATGTAGCATAACAGTTTACATTCAGAATAGGGTCCCACACAAGGTGTTGGGAAAGATGACACCCAAGAAGCATTTACAGGAAAGAAGCTAGAAGTCGGTCATTTCAAGATTTTTGGCAGTATTTCATATTGCCACATTCAAGATGAGAAGCGCACCAAGCTAGATTCAACTGCAAAGAAGGGGTATTTCGTTGGCTATAGTGAAACCTCGAAAGCATACAGGATCTACATTCCAAGTAGCAAGAAGATCATCGTGAGACAGGACATAAAGTTCCAAGAGGAGAAAGCCTTCAAGAGATCTTGTGATTTACCAACAGTTAATCAGAGTCAGCTAGCAGAAGCTCCAAGGGATGAACAAAGATCTCAGGCTCAGGGCATTAGTACGAGTCTATTGACTAGTACGGGCACAAGTACAAGTGAAAAAAAGAGTTCATAGCATCTGAAGCAGCAATAACAGGATTACGAGCTTGAAGCTCCATCCACCACTAGTGGGAGAAGGAATAGAGAGGCACTTCAAAACAAGTGTTGCACATATCGCGATAATATCGGAATTATCATGATATTATTGCCGAAAGACCCTTTGTCGATATTATCACTGGAAATTATCATGATAATTTGTCTAGGTGAAATTATCGCGATAATATTGAAATTATCACAAGACGATCGGAAATTATTGCCCTTCTGAAATAAATAAATTAAAAGAGAACCAAAAAAAAAACCTTTGGGGATTTTTCAGGTCATTTTTGTTTTTCCTTGTGCTAAGGTTGAGCTATGAGGGTTGTGTGAGTCTTGTGACCATTTTTCATCAAGCGAACAAGGGGAAATCCATAGTTTTCTTTGCCATCAACTAAGCATTTTTGGAGTGGAGATTTACTCCAGTATACCATATCCATATTTATTATTTCCAAGTATATAAAAAAAATTGTCTTCCTTTTCTTTGTTTTCCAAGATTAGTATATACTATGAATTTAGAGTCTACCTCTTCTTATCCTCTTTTGAATTTCCACATTTGTTTGTGTGGTAGGTCCAAAACCTAAAAATTTAATCAGAGCTCTACAAAATGGAAAAGCCATTGGACCAAATGTGGGAGTATGGTGAGCCATGTGAGGATGATAATAGAGCAAAGCTAAGGTGCAAGCTCTATGGAATGGAAATGTTTGGCGGAATCACCTGCTTGAAATACCGCCTTGCCAAAATCCCAGGGCAACAGAAATCCTATTGCTAAATATTGATTTACTTCTCCTACTTGTTTTTATCATACACAAGTTATTTAACTGAAATATTTAGAAAAACTTCAAAGTAAACACAACTAGCAGACTACACAAATACAAATCATTTACTGAACATCACGCACATATGACAAGGGACACACAAAGTTTTCGGACAAATGTCCCCGGAAAAACCCAATGCGGGAAAACCGGTGCAACAGATATGAGGGTTTATTAATATTAAGCAGCAGTATTCTGAGTACATCTAGGGTGCCATAAACCGGCTCACCCAACAGAGAACAACTCGGCTACAGAGAAAAATGTGAAATATACCTCACTCTCGCAAGTCCCAGATGAGCAACTAGTGAAACCCCAGCGATCTCTGCGCTGCTACTGCGTAAGGATGCAGGGCCCTGGCTGAGGGACTGCGTCACCCTAGCTCTGCGCTGATCAACTACTTCTGTAGTCAGGTTTCAGCCCTACCGGCTTAGAAATCCCAGTCTCCAGCTTAATTTCGGACTTTCCTTGGAGACAGTGCATTGCCCCTGCGAGAGCCTTGCGTGGGCCTGTGTCACCCTCTCTAGGGACTATGTCACACCCTCTGATGACTACGCTGCCTCCATTGTGCCTCTGTTACCCTTGCTCTGCGTTGTATTCTTGGTCTTCTTAACCAATCACTGCATCTGCCCCTCACTGCTTCTCTAAGTCACTCAGATCCGATCTTCGTCCAAGCACTGCTCTGTCAGAAGAATTCGATCTCTTAGACTCTGTGTGTATCCTCCAACTGACCCCAAGCCCTTCTTTTATACTTTTATCGTGGACACATCAACAGCCATGATCTCATCTCTAATCAACGGCTAAGATTAGAAGTAGCTTGATCCACGTCACTTAGAAAGTTTTCATCACATGTGTAAATTAATTCACTTTATTTTTTAAATTTTCCTAAGTTAGACATAGGGTGCTCATTAAAAAGTTTAATTATTTGAATAACTTTTACACCAAATGGAATTCCTCCAAATGCTTTCTGGGTCTTGGAGATCTCATGTGTTCCACCCTTCCACAAATCTTCGGGGCTAGAGCACATCCGATGCTACCCCAAAATCTCAACACTCCCTCTTAGCGAGGAGTGTGCTCTAGCAATACTTCCACACTAAAGCATTGCCCTAATCTCTGGCATCAGTTTCCGCACTGATGCTTGGCCTGCTACCCCCCATCCACAATGTTGTTGCTCTCTATACTGCTGCCCATGTCACTGCACTGAAACTGCTACATCTGTACTACAACTCCTTCTCAAATTGCTGCACCATGCTGCCAACTGCTGCACTGCAACTCAGTTTGTGAGAAGTAAGCAACTAAAGGACCACCACCCAATCACTGACAGACAAGTCAGTCGAGCTACATCTCATCACTAAAGCACCCTCGGCTGCTCGTTGTGTTGTCCCTCTAGAGCCTTTGCGCTACTGCTGCTATGCACTGCGTAAGCACTGCCCCTCTGCGTTGTTGAAGTCCCATCAGCCTCTACACTGCCGCTACCATGTTGCTTCTACCTCTGCACTGCGCTACTCTACTCTCCAACGTCCTAGCACTGCCTCTGCTTCTCCATGATCTTCTGCACCCACTGCTCCAATCAACCTGCTACTGTCTTAAGGCTCCTGTAGCTCGTATGTGATCCAAGTGTTTGGGCACCTCAAGGATCCTTCCTGCCACATTTGTAGCTGCTCTACAAATTGATATCACCCCACCTCTTTTCTCGAGGCACATGAGCACTCATGGCCACATCATCCTCACTACCACTGTCCCCTTTAGCTATTGTTGCCTTGGAATCGAAAGATTCCTTGTCCTTCCTCTTAGGAAAAGTGTTGGCAAAGTGTCCAAGTTCGCCACATCTGAAGCACCGAACGTGGATAGGTCCTTCTTCTTCATCCCTTGATGTCGATGTCCCTTTGATGCTAGGGCCGCATCCTCGTCCTCCTCCTTAACCTTGCTACCTCCATTGTTGAATTCCTTCTTGGTCATTCTTAGGATCTCCTCCTGTCGAAGATAGCCCACATGTCACCCTAGTTGGGGATTTAAGCTTTATCCAAAATGCTTTGGACAAAGGTCTCCCACTCATCAGTGACTGCATTCAGGGCAGTCCTCACCAAGAGCCCTTCATCCGGAGTTGCCCCCATGGCAATTAGCTGATCTCGGATAGTCTGCAATCTGGGGAGGAAGGGATCAATCTCTTCTCCCTTGTGCATCTGGAACATCCTCATCTGGTTCTCTAGAAGCATCTTCCATTGAACAAAACTGCCTTGATACAACTTGGTCAAAGTTTTCCACATCTCATGTGTCGTCCTCTTCTCGGCAATGTGTGGGACCATGTGATCCTTCACCCCATCCATGATCAAAAGCTTTTCCCGTGCCCGATTCTCGTTGAACTTCTTCAGAGCGTCTGCATCAGTCGGCACAGCTAGGACATTTTCCGCGTGGTCTCTGATACCGTACTCCTCTAGGACTGTCAGGATTTTGACCTTCCAAATAGCAAAGTTGGACACGCCGTCCAACCTATCCTAATCTCTCAGTCCGTACGGGGCCATCTCTGCTCAAAAACTGTTGAAACAGGTACTCCTTTCCCTTCTATTGCTGTTGCACTCAACAAAAGACCGGATCTAGGTTTCTTGGCAATGAAACCCTCTAGAGTAGTTGCTCCCTCTGACAAATGGTTTCCCTCACGAAAATCCTCCACCAAATCTACTGAATCAGTCCTCTACGATCACCCTCCTGATTGAATCTCAGATTTCTTTGGCACAAATCTACCGAGAAACTATTCTCCTCACTCGTCACCTTTGCTAGGCACTGTTCTACACCGATAGAACCGATGCCTCACCAGCAACTTCTGAAGATCTGAAGCTGCACTTCGAGCCCCGACAAACTGCACAGTGTCACTCCCTCTTGGACCGCATCACCCTCCTAGTGCTACGTCAGCCTTTGCGTGAGCAGACTGGGTCAGCGTCCCTAAGCTGGTGTTTTTTCAGCCTCTGCATGAGCAGACTAGCTCTGTCACAATTCTGGAGCTGCGTGAGAACACTGACTCTGCGTCACCCTTGCAGGGTCTATGTTGTCCCTTTGGTGCTACGCTGATTTCTTTCGGATCTGTGCTACTCCAGCTGCACTTCCTGCAGCAAATATATTCAACCCCTTTGCTGATGGTTCAGCTTGATCTGCAATGCTCTGATACCATGTGAAAATTTCTGAGCATAGAAATCCTACTGCTAAATATTGATTTACTTCTCCTACTTGTTTTTATCATACACAAGTTATTTAACTGAAATATTCAGAAAAAATTCGAAGTAAACACACCTAGCAGCCTACACAAATACAATTAATTTACTGAACATCGTGCACATATGACAAGGGACACACAAATTTTTCGGACAAATGTCCCCGGAAAAACCCAATGCGGGAAAACCAGTGCAGCAGATATGAGGGTTTATTATTAGTAAGCAGCAGTATTCTGAGTACATCTCCTGTTGAATTTCGGACTTTCCTTGGAGACATTGTGCTGCCCCTGCGTGAGCCTTGCGTGGGCCTGCATCACCCTCTCTAGGGACTGTGTCACACCCTTTGATGGTTGCATTGCCTCCACTGCGTCTCTGTTGCCCTTGCTCTGCGTTGTACTCTTGGTCCTCCTGACCAATCACTGCATCTGCCCCTCACTGCTTCTCTGAGTCACTCAAATCTCATCTTCGTCTGAGCACTGCTCCGTCAAAAGAATTCAATCTCTTGGACACTGTGTGTATCCTTCAACTGACCCCAAGCCCTTCCTTTATACTTTTCTCGTTGACACATCAACGACCAAGATCTGATCTCTAATAAATGGCTAAGATTAGAAGGAGCTCGATCCACATCACTTAGAAACTTCTCATTACATGTGTAAATTAATTCTCTTTACTTTTTTAATTTTCCTAAGTTAGACTTAGGGTCCTCATTAAAAAATTTAATTAATTGAATAACTTTTACACCAGATGGAATTTCTCCAAACGCTTTCTGGGTCTAGGAGATCTCATGTTTTCCAACCCCTCCACAAAGTTTCAGAGCTAGAGCACATCCGATGCTACCTCAAAATCTCAACAAAGATGTGGATATTTGCCTTACATCTACCCATACATTGTCCTTATTGCAAATAACACAATTCATGATACTACTAGAAAGAGAGAACCACAATTTTAGTGGATTATTGTTACAGACTTATAGTGAGATACATTTATTTTTGTTTCAAACTGATTTTGTATTAAGTTTTAAGTTTTAACTATTATCTTGTCAGGGCTCAGAACTCTTGACTAAGGAGTCAAGACAAAATGACCAATATTATATTTCATTCTTCAGTATCTAGTAGCAGTATCTTACTATCTACATATTATACATTTTATATTGTAGTTTTATAATTTTGTTTTCATATTTGTGTGACAATGTGTTTGTTAATTGTTTGATGTTTATGTTTGCTAAGTGTTTTAAAAGAATACAAATTTGAAAAAATGTCATATTTCAGTGTCTACTATCTAGTATCAATGATTGATGTACCCCTTGACATTTTAAACATTTATGATTTTATATAGTAGTTTTATATTCATATTTATGTGACAATGTGTTTATTTGATGTTGATGTTGCTTTAGAAGTATAAACAATTGAAAAAAACGAGTTTTTTTTTTTTTGAAGTCTCCCAATAATTTCTGATAATTTCCCTGATATTGCGATGATTAAAAATTTGGACCCCCAGCGATAAATTGTCGATAACGATAAATGTGACATTGCTTAAAATTTCGAACATTGAGAGATGCACAAGAGTTTGTGGGAGCTCCTAGATCGAGCAATAGGGACAGGTTGTTGAATGGTGTAATTAGGTTCGGTCTTCATAATGACATATGTAAATGTGATTTTATTGATGTAAAGAAAAATAAAATTATTTTCGTAATGCTTGTCTCATGGGTTTCATGAGAAAGAAATTTTATTTTTAGTAATGGCTCCCACTGTGAGCCTTTAGGATCAGTCATAAAGTCAAAGAGATTCAATGTCATGTATGAAGGACCCTTCCTGGGCATAATACATTTGTATATGAGCCAATAAAAGTGTCAAACAACCCTCCAAGACAAGCACAAGCATCCCCCTTCATGTTGGCTTCAAAAAGATAATAAAATCTTCATGAAAGGACATGTCGGTTCACCTCTTGTCATGTCAGCGAATTAAGCATGGAAAACAACTATAAATAGGGGAGCGTGGACCTGTTTCAGAGACAGAATTTCAGAGAATTTCAGAGAAGAATTTCGGTTATTACAGTCTGAAGAAAAGGATGCAAAGTCCGGTGAGGGAGATTTAAAGGTCAGCAAAAGGATAAGAAGGAAAGAGAGGTTCTAAACTACAGTTTTTGGATATGTTTTAGGGTGATCTTGTTGTCATAGGTGTGAAGGAAGAAGAGAAGGTTGTCATGGGTGTGAAGGACGAAAAGAAGTCTGTTATTAGAAGTTTGTCACAGTAGTAAGGAGTTAATATATTGCAGCAGTGAAGGCCAAGGATAGGAGAAGTTTGTTGCAGCAATGGTGCAGTCCTAGGGAGTTGAAGTGAAAGAAGGCCTAAAGTCTAAAGCAAGCCAAGGTTGAAGAAGAAGTCCAGAAGGAGGAAGGATCAGAAGGTTAAGTTATCGTTGACTAAGGATCTTGTGTCTTGATCTTGGAGTGGCAGATAGGTCGAGGGTCTTGGTCTTGGTATTCGTCAATTGGAATCTCTATAAGAAGAAGAATTTGTTCAGGTTTTACTCTCAAGGAGTGACAGGTTTTGGCCTTGGCTGATAGCCTATATTTTGTGTCTCTTTATGGCTCATGCATCGGTAGTTGTTTGATAAAGAAGAACACTAAGAACATAATTAAAGGAAGATCCTAATCTAAAGAAGTAAAAAGCACTCACAAGCAGTTACTAACAGAAGAGAAATAGCATAATTATTATGCCCTAGATTTCTCAACATGGTAACAGAGCTAAGGTGACTAAGTCAAGGAAGGGCATCTTATCAAGGGACACTCAAGGATAAAATCTCAAGGAAGGCTTCAAAGTAAAGATCATCTTGAAGTCAAAAGAAGCACCATAACCCTAGATAAAAGAAGTATTGGGATCATCGTCAAGAAGGAGAAGGACAAAATCTTACATCTACTCAAGTTAAAGTGTTTTAAAGGCTATTCATCCAAAGGAAGCTATATCAAAAGGCGGTGTCATCTCTGTTGTTAGCACTGAAAATGTTAATGGTGTAATCGCCAATGTATCACTGTTTTCAAATTTTTATTGTGTCCTTGTCCATGTCCAAAGTTTGAGTCATTTCCAATAAAAGTTAAAAGAGTCCCAACATCAAGGTATTTTTAAGTGAATAGATGTCATAGTGTTTTAGAGTCCTAAAATAAGTTAAAATATCTATTTTGACTTATGATAGTGTTGAAGGTTAGTTGTTTCTTTGGTAATAAAGTTGAAGTCATCTGGTCTAGAATAATAAATACCTTTGTTGCAAATTCATTGTAAAAACAGTAATGCAGTAAAAGGCAACTATTTCTCAGAAATGGAAGTCATATATTCCACACAGTGAAAAGCGCAGCTATTTCACTGAGATTTTGGTTATCTCAATAAAGAGGCTACAGGTAAACAAGTAATCAGTTTTCAAAGCAGAAAAATTAAGGCTTCGTGAACGGTATTGCAACCATAGTTCTTTAAAAGCAAAGCATAGCATGAAGAAAACAGATTGACCAACAGAGAGGGAGATGCGAAAAAGAGCAGCAGAGAATATTTAAAGGAAGCTTGCCAGGAATTAGACTAAGGAATGAAGCGACGGAGAAGGACCGTGTGCGGGATGAGCGGACAGCCATGATCCAATCGCAGATCCGAAAGGGAAGAAACCGATGACTGAGGTTAAAGCGCAAATGGAGCAACATCGCAAATCGCAATTTTTAAAGTTTACCTTTAAGGCAATCGCGTCATATGTTAATTGATTTGCGATGTGATGCGACTAAGGCGCAAGCAAGGAAGACCGTCAGATCTGGGGCGCAGATCAACGGTGGAGATTAATGCGTAGATGAAGCGATTTCGCAAATCGCAATTTTTAAAGTTTACCTTTAAGGCAATCACGTGGTATGTTAACTGATATGCGATGTGATGAGGCGAAGGGCACGTGTCAGCATAGCGCACCAGCGCATATCGCACTTCGCATAGTTTATGGTTTAACCGTTATCAGTGTAGAGTTAAACTTTCGGGCGACCGATTTGTGATAACACGGAAACTTGCGATGTGCGATTACTTCCAATTGGTCAACTAGTTGTGGGGTCCAAGAACCACAATTTTGTTTGTAATGCATGTTAAAAGGTAGTTTCGTGCTACATTAAGAATTATACAAGGAAGAAAGCATGGTCGAAGAAAGCAAATGTAATGATAAGGTCGAAGCGTGAAGCTTAGTGGGATGACTTGGCGTTGGCTTTTGAATCATTTCAAAAATGTGCCATTGCTCCTTGTCGTAATTGTAGGCACGAAATTAGAGCAGAGAGCTCAGTGATCACTCAACCTGAGGACTCTGTGTATGATACAGGTAAACAAAAACCAATCCTCCAACAAGCAGTATCAAGTTTCGTGGACATCATTGCAACTAGTTCAACAGTTGTATTCGTGAGCAGTTTAGCTGTCGGAAAATGGGAAAAATAGGTAAGGTAAATAGGTCATAGCCTACTAACACAAGATTTGTGGATGCAAGGGAAAAATCACAATTCAAATCTGCAGGTTGGTGTAAATTCCTCCAGAAGTTTTCTGGGGAGAACGTGGCACTGGCTCAAGCTTACGTTGAGTCTTTCGATGGCAAAAAGGCTAGGTTAGGCAGCAAAACATTCAGCATTTCCAAGGCTATCATAGCCCGTGCAACCCAGACTTCTGCAACCGGTGAACGTTGGTTTAAAAGAAAAGCGTTGCCTGAAGAAGTAAGTTCTTACCTTAAGCCCAAATATGTTGATATGAAATGGAATTCAACTGCTCACATTTCTTGTTTTAAAGCCGAGTGGGAGCATGTTATTACCTTAGTCCAGAAATACATCACATGCGAAGAGAGGTTTTCTTCTGTTCATCGTTATCAGTTGAGATTCTTGACCCACTTTTCAGGAGAGAAACCTCTGAACCTACCCTATTTTCTATATAAATATCTGCTTAAAATGTCCCTCAAGCTATAGAAAATTCCAAACTACCCCTTGCATAATTTGTATCACAGAGGGCTTATTGAAATTTTAGTTGTCTATCATCTCTGAAAGAAGAAAATTACTTGGGATAGGTTTTTAAGAAAGGAAGAGTTTGGTAGTATTAATTCCAGAAGAAAGGTAGGGAGGCCAAAGAAGAAAGACATCCATGAGCAAACCAGTGCTACCCCTGTTTCACATAGTTCACCATCTTCTCCTAAGAAGCCTATGCCAAAGAACAAAGAAAAAATTGCATCCTCTTCACGAAGCCAGTCTAAGAAGAAACTTTTCATGGAAGAAGAACCAGCGGAAGTCAACCTTGGTCTTCTTGCACCTAAGCCTACTTTCTCACCAGTGGAAATCAACCCTGGTATGAAAATTTCAAGCCAAATTCCGGAGTCATCTCATCAAGTGCAGCCAAACAATGGCACATCTCTCACTGAGTCCACCCTCTCACAAGTTTTTCTTCCTCTCAAGAAAGGTAAACAGAAAATGATAGAGCCTACCATTGAAGAAGAGCCTACCTTGGCTGAATTAGTATCCTCCATTTGTTCTTTGATCAAGAAGAGGAAGAAAAATGAGATACATTCCTATTCCTCATTTGAAGACAGTAGTGATACTAAGTACACAGAGTCAGAAGATGAGGAGGCAGAGTCTAGTAAATTTATACATGGAGGAAAGAGGTCCAAATTCATCCCTAATCCTTATGTCAAAAGACCTCATACTAGACCAAGAAACAAACTTAGGCTAAATAGCAAGCTGATTACCAATCCTAAACTGAGGGATGAAATTATCAACATTGAAGAAATTCTAGAAGACAAAATTGAAAGGAAGAAGAAAGCTCAGTCAAAGAGCCAAGCACAGAAAAAGAGCTCTAATAAAAGGGTAACTAAAGCAGAAGCCATAAGAATCTTTGCTTCTATTATGGACCTTTGATGAATGAAGAACAGGGCTGACTTGGAGATTTTTTTTTGGGTAAATGTTCCATGTTTTCCGGATATTGCTACCTTTTTTGCGAAGGTAGCAATTATTTTGAAATATCATCATGTGATGGAAATGGGCTACTTTTTGTTTTGAATCATGATGGTGAAATTAAACAGATGAAGTGGAGAGGTTATTCAGTTGAAATAGATGCTACCAGGTGTCTTATATCCAGCCTTCTCTGAAATATCATGTTTATGTTTTTCACATTTAATAGGAGACAACCACATGTCATTCCCACTGTTTTTACACTTTTTGCTGAAGATTGGTTGCACTAAAATAGAATAGTGGTCTTCGAATAGGCTGCCACCTCACACAACCACTTTGGAGTGAAAGCCTTTATGATGCCTTCATGATGTTTATCTTGTTTTTAATGTAGCACTTTGTAATTAAGATTAAGGGATAAGCCTCACCTCTTGCACGAGGTTGTAATGACTTTTGAAACAGATTCACCTTTTTCTGTGGAAGATGACAGTATCATATTTTGTATATATATGCCAAACTAATATGAAGTCAGGGTTGGTTGGTGGTTATAGAATTTTGACTTATATGATCTATAATATTTTTTGTGAATGAAATGGAATGATACTACTGAGGACTTATTACCAATTTGTTGTGTGTATTGTCTACTTTACTTGTGTTTCCATATCTCCTTTCTTCCAGTTCAAGTTTGCAAATCCCATAAAACAAAACATTAAAATTGCCTTAGAGTTTAAGATGTGTCTGGTCATGCACTTGCTGTAGTCCAAGTGATGATTCCAGTGCCAACATCTTTTGGTGTGTTTGTCGAGATACAAAGGCCTTGTAACGAAGTATTCTCCCGAGTCTATTGTTATGAATTGTTGATAATCAGTTCTTGATGGTGAACAAGAATAGGTGACCTGAAGAAGACTGCAAATTTTTTCACCTGGCTACTCCACAAAGAGGAAGAGGGGTTTCAAGACCTCCTTCTACAAGGAGGAATCAAAGATCGCCAACTGTGACTCCAGTTGCGGACCCAGAGAAAATCATCAAAGATGCTAAAGGAAAACAAAGATCAGTTGAAGCCACATCTCAGCTAGTGAAGAAGGTACACAAAAAGTACGTTCCAAAGCAAAAAGCACCTCTATCTACTTTATAATCTAAAGAGGTTTTAGTTTCAAAAGATTCTGTTGAAAAATCTCAAGTTGAAGCTACTCCCCTAGAAAATAAAGTAGATGTTGTTAACGTAGGTTCAGCTGAAATTTTTTCTTATTCATCACCTAGTAAATCTGAAATAAGTATTGTTCTAGTCAAAGAGAAAGAAACTGAATTTCTAAGTGTTGAAAAGAAGTCAGAAAAGTTTGTGCTGAATGAAGGGGAATTAGAACAAGTATTGGCTATTGTACCTTTCCTTGATAGGGATATTTTAACTGAAGAAGACTTCAAGACTATTTTAAATTTCCTTTAGACTCGTCCTAAATACCAGTCTCGTATTACCCCTCAACAAGAGTATTTTCCTTTTTCTCCAAATCCAGCTATTGGGTCATCTTCCTCTCATCCTTTTGAAGAGTCTGTACCTGAAGGTCTTACTTTTAACTTATCTGATTTCCTTGCTCAGCAAAATAAGGCTGAATTAACTCCATCCCCTCAAGGAACAACTTTAGATTTTGATTCTTCTACTGAAGGAGAAGTCAAGACATCCTCTATTCATATTTTTGAAAGCCCACTCTTCTCAGTTCCAAAGCCTGAAAAATCAGCTCAAGACCCCCAATTTTATGTTGTCCTAAATCAGAATCAGAATTCACCAATTGTAATTCCTATTTCTCAAACAGCTACATCATTTGTACATCAGCAAAATATGGCCCAGCCTACCCTTACAAGGATGCAGCAAATAGTAGCTACAAGATATGTGCCACTTGTTCTCCCTCAACCCTTGCATCCACTTCCTCAAGGAGATTACTTGAAATATCATCCAAAATACACTGGGGAGGGAGAAGGAGTTTCTGCTGAAGAACATTTAGTGGCTTTCTATAGTTATGCTGACAATCAGAATATTGAACATGAAGATTTCTGGTCTAGACTCTTTGTTCAGAGCTTGGATGGTGAAGCTCGAAAATGGTTTAGAAGTTTGGCTCCAAGTTCAATTACCGGAATTGATGAATTAGAAGAGATATTTGTGAAGCACTGGGGTGATAGGAAAGACTATGTTTATTATCTTACAAAATTTGGAACTCTGAAGAAGAAAGCAGATGAGTATTTAGTTGATTTTACTAAGAGGTTTAATAAGATTTATCAGAAAATTCTTGAAGAGATTAAACCCACTGAAACTACAGCTATGATAAATTTTACAAATGCTTTAGATTCTGAGTTTTCCTTATGGTTGAGGGCTGAAAAAGCACAGACATTGACAAGTATGCAAGAGGTTGCAATTGGAGTGCACTCTAATCTCATGGCTTCAAATAAATTAAAAATGGAGGAAGAAAAGGCAGCAAAAGATAAAAAGAAGATGAAAGAAGAAAAGCCTTCTTCTTCCAAGTCTCTTTTAGCAGAGAAAAGATCGATCAAATGTCCAATTTGATCAAGGAACTTGCCTCGAAGATGTCAAATTAGAGGTAGAAAAAAAATTAGTTGCTAGAGCCAATCAAAACGAAGCTAATAGAAATCAGGGTCCCTTTAGGAGGCCTTTTCAGCCTCAACAAATCCTACAACGCCCAAGGAGGAATGCTAATGATAAAAATGTTCAGCCTCCTTTGAATAATTTTGTTGAAGAAGAATAGCAATAAAATGAGGAAGAAAATGAAGAAAAGGAATTGGGGTCATCAATTCTGCACCTTGCCGCTGATGATAATGATTTCCAGCCTGAATTAAGTGAAAAACAACACTTTCAAGGTGCAAATGAGCAACATTCAGAAGGAGGACAGATCTAGAAATTGTACTTTGACGAAGCCTCTTCAAGAGAAGGATCGAGAGCCAGTGTAGTCCTCATTTCTCCTACTAAGCAGAAGGTGACCATATCATACAAACTACAATTTGCTACCACTAACAACACTGCTGAGTATGAAGCACTTGTGCTGGGAGCAGAACAGCTAATTGCCTTTGGCGATTCAGAGTTGGTGATGAAGCAGGTGAAAAACAATTACCAAGTGAAAAATTCCAAATTGAAGAATTATAGGAATGAAGTCTGAGATTTGATTGAGCATTATTTTTCAGCATTTAATATAAATTTTGTCACTAGAGAAGAAAATCAAATTGTTGATTCACTAGCAATTGCTACTAGTAATTTCAAAATTCCTCTAGATGTCAAAGCAGCCTATGATGTTCAAATAAAAAACAAACCTTCAATTCCTGATAACATCAAGCACTGGCAAGTATTTGAGGATGACAGGGAGATTCATAAATTTTTAGAGTGTGTAGAAGAGTTTGCAGACATACAAATTGATGATGAGCAGGAGATTGTTGAAAACCAAAATAGCAGCCCTTTTAAGAAAACTATGGCTAGGAAAAACATTATAGATCTGAAAACTAACTTTATTCATAAGGGTTTAGTTCCTTTAGAAAGACTATTTGATAATAATGATGTTTTTCTCAAGCCCGAAAGCAAAGTTGATGGAGATAGTACAATAGAATGTAACATTGGTACAGAAGACCAGCCAAGATTAGTCAAAGTGTCCAAATTTTTCCTCTGGAAACCAGAACAAAATATATCAAACTATTGAAGGAATATGCTGATATTTTTGCATGGTTTTATAGTGAGTTGAAAACTTATGATAAGAGCATAATGGAGCACAAGATTTCTTTGAAAACAGATGCAAAACCTGTAGCACAAAAAATCAGACATATCAATCCCATGCTGCTCCCAATCATTGAGAAAGAAATCAAAAAATTATGGGAAGCAAAGATAATTCTGCCTTTGAGATTTTCTAACTAGGTAGCTAATATAGTCCCGGTCCGGAAAAAGAATGGAGAGATAAGGATTTGTGTCGACTTTTGAAACCTGAACCGATGTTCATTAAAAGATAACTATCCACTACCCAAGATGGATTATATCTTGCAGAAGGTTGTAGGATCCAAAAGACTGTCAATGATTGATGGCTTTTCAGGCTATAATCAAATTTCAGTTGACAAGCAAGATAGAGAAAAGACAACATTTACCACACCCTGGGGCACATTCATGTACAACAAAATGCCATTTGATTTGATGAATACAGGCGCAACCTTTCAGACAACAATGGATATTGCCTTTGCGGGAGAAAATGACAAATTTGTGGTCATCTATTTGGATGACATCACAGTATATTCAAATCTAATGAAGATCACTTGAAACATTTGAAACAAGTTTTTGACAAATGCAAAAAGTTTGGTTTGTCCTTAAACCCAAAAAAGTCATCTTTTGTTGTCCAAGAAGGTAAGTTGTTGGGACATATTGGTTATTCAGAAGATTGGTTTGCCAAGAAATAAAAAGGAATTGCAGTCAATTTTAGGGAAAATCAATTTTTTGAGGCGTTTTGTTCCTAACTTTGCAAAGCTGATCAAACATATAAATGTCTTGCTGAAAAAAGATGCAGAATTTAAGTGGAGAGATGAAGCAAATAATTCTTTTTCAACAATTAAATCTACCTTGACTGAAGCTCCAATTTTTATTAGTCCTGACTTTGAAAAGGATTTTCTGATTTTTTCATATTCTTCAGAAGAAACAATTGCAGTTGTCTTATTACAAAAGAACAAGGAGGGTTTAGAGCAGCCAATTTCATTTTTCAATTGTGCTTTAAGGGATGCTGAATTAAAGTACATCTTGACTGAAAAACAAGCATATGCACTAGTTAAGGCTTTGAAGACTTTTCGAGTTTATGTGTTGCATTAAAAAATAATTGCTTTTGTGCCCGATATCACTGTTAAAGATGTGTTGCTACAACTAGATACAGATGGAAGGAGGGGACGATGACTGACCAAGATTCTGAAATTTGATGTTGAAATCAAACCAACTAAATTGATAAAGGGTCAGGGCTTGGCTCGCTTGATGGCTGAAGCTAATTGAAAAGCTTTAAGTCTGAATGTAGAGGCAGCTGAAGGAGAAGATGGAGAAAGTATTTCTAATTATCCTAAAATATTTAATTCAGATTGGTACAAGGATATAGTTTACTTTTTGTTACATTTCAACTGTCCCCCTGAAATGGAGAAATCTAAAAGAAGAGCTTTTAAATTGAGATTTGTGAAGTATTGCATTTTGGAAGACCATCCATTAGGGGAATTTTGAGGTCTAAAATGGGACTCCTAAGGAAATTATAAAATAATAGTGGAAAAAATCAACTAAGATTTGATGACATCATCAAATTTTAGAGGGAAAAATGAAAAACTACTTTTTCAACTCATATTTTCAACTTATCTCCCAAAGTTTTTACTCAAATTTCGAGTGGGAGTACTCGTTGGATGCGAAATTTAATTCCTCATCCAAGGAGTACCCATGTTACATACTTTCGATGGGTCCTACTACACGAAAAATGAGAAATACATAAAAAACGTGATTGTAATCACGTTTTTTTATGTATTTCCCATTTTTCATGTAGCAAGGTTCATTGAAAGTATGCAACATGGGTACTCCTTGGATGAGGAATTAAATTTTGCATCCAACGAGTACTCCCACTCAAAATTTGAGTAAAAATTGTGGGAGATAAGTTGAAAATACGAGTTGAAAAAGTAGTTTTATCATTTTATTATTTTTTAATATTTTTACCCTTTTATTTAAAAAATGGTAAATCATCCCCCATGGTTGACATCATCATCTTGAATCCTATTGGTTGTTATAAAGTTTATTTTTGTTGTACATTTTTCTTAGGAGGCCCATTTTAGACCTCAAAATTCCCCTAATGTTTACTCGAAGGATCCTGTTGGAGTCTTGTTAAGATGTGTAGATGAAGCAGAATCCCAGGAGATTATGATAGAGATAAATGCAGGAGTATGTGGAGGGCATTTGTATTGGAGGGAAACTGCAAACAAAATATTAAGAGCTGGCTATTATTGGCCAACTATTTTCTCTGATGTCTTTGCCAAAGTCAGGAGTTGTGTCGAATGTCAGAAATCTGCCGGTAAGCAGAAATTGCTACCATTGCCTCTCATCCCTATTTCAGCAAATGTTCCTTTCCAGCAGTGGGGGCTAGACTTCATCGATGAAATTCATCCACCTTCATCAGGACAACATAGATGGATTCTCACAACTACAGGATATTTCACTAAATGGATTAAAGTTGTACCAACCAGGAATGCTACTAATACGGTAATTATCAAATTTCTGTTGGAAAATATTATGTCAAGATTTGGTTGTCCACAGAAATTACTAATTGATAATGCAATGGCCTTTAAGTCTGCTAAGATGTACAACTTTTGTCAGCAATATGGGATTGAATTGACTCATTTCACGTCTTATTACCCTCAAGGTAATGGATTGGCTGAGTCATCCAATAAAATTTTGGTGAGGATTATTAAGAAAATGCTTCCTGAAAATAAGAGGAATTGGGACACTCAACTAATATATGCTCTGTGGGCAGATAGAGTAAGTGGTAAAAAATCAATTGGAATGTCTCAATTTCAGCTTGTATATGGTACAGATGTTGTAATGCCTTTGCAATTAGCTCTTCTTGTGATGAAGTTCCTACAAGATGAAGTTGACCATGAAAACCCAGTCCAAAGGAGAATGCTACAGTTGATAGAGGCACACCAAATCAGAGAATTATAGATGGAAAAAGTTCAGAAGTATCAGGCTAAAGTCAAATCTGTTTTTGATAAAAGAGCAAATCAACAGTTGTTTCAGGAGAATGATTTGGTGCTGCGTTGGGATGCTAGGAGAGAAGACCATGGAAAGCATGGTAAGTTCGACAATCTGTGGGTTGTGCCATTTAGAATTGTTGAAGTTTTGGAGAATAACACTTTTCTGCTCAAACATCTGGATGATGATCAGCTGACTGGAGGCCCAGTCAATGGTCATTTTCTTAAAAAATTCTTTATTTAGTAAGTCAATTGAGTCACTCCATTGTAAATATCTGGTGTGATGTGTCAATAAACTCCATGCCCAATGGTACTTATGTTTGTATATATGCTCAGTCTTGAGTCCAGTATGTCAATGGTCAATCCTAGTCTTTATTTTCAAAAAGTCTTCTAAGTTTCAAGAGTTTCTGAGGCACTGAGTCTACAGTCCTTGAAGCCTCACAGGGAGGACTTCATCCCCAATAGGAGCCACTGTTAGCACTAAAAATGTTAATGGTGTAATCACCATTGTATCAATGTTTTCAAATTTTTATTGTGTCCTAGTCCATGTCCAAAGTTTGAGTCATTTCCAATAAAAATTAAAAGAGTCCCAACATCAAGGGATTTTTAAGTGAATAGGTGTCATAGTGTTTTAGAGTCCTAAAATAAGTTAAAATCTCTATTTTGACTTATGCTAGTGTTGAAGGTTAGTCGTTGCTTTGGTAATAAATTTGCAGTCATCTGGTCTAGAATAATAGCTACCTTTGTTGCAAATTCATTGTCAAAACAGTAATGCAGTAAAAGGCAGTTATTTCTCAGAAATGGAAGTCATATATTCCACACAGTGAAAAGCGCAGCTATTTCACTGAGATTTTGGTTATCTCAATAATGAGGCTACAGGTAAACAGGTAATCAACTTTCAAAGTAGACAAATTAAGGCTTTGTGGACGGTATTGCAACCAGAGTTCTTTAAAAGCAAAGTGCGGCATGAAGAAAACAGATTGACCAACACAAAGGGAGATCCAGAGTAGAGCAGCAGAGAATGTTTACAGGAAGCTCACTAGGAATTAGACTAAGGAATGAAGCGACGGAGAAGAGCCGTGTGCGGAATGAGCGGACGGCCATGATTCTATCGCAGATCCGAAAGGGAAGAAATCGATGGCTGAGATTAAAGCACAAATGGAGTGACATCGCAAATCGCGGTTTTTAAAGTTTACCTTTAAGGAAATCACGTCGTATGTTAATTGATTTGCGATGCGATGCGACTAAGGGGCAAGCAAGGAAGACCGTCAGATCTAGGGCACATATCAACGGTGGAGATTAAAGCGCATATGGAGAAATTTCGCAAATCGCAATTTTTAAAGTTTATCTTTAAGGCAATCGCATGGTATGTTAACTAATATGCGATGTGATGAGGCGAAGGGCACGCGTCGGCGTAGCACACCAGTGCATATCGCACTTTTCATAGTTTATGGTTTAGCCGTTAAACTTGTGGGCGGCCGATTTGCGATAAAACAAAAAGTTGCGATGTGCGATTACTTCCCATTGGTCAACTGGTTGTGGGGCCCAAGAACCACAGTTTCGTGTGTAATGCATGTTAAAAGGTAGTTTCATTTTGCATTAAGATTTATACAAAGAAGAAAGCATGGTACGAAGAAAGCACATGTAATAATAAGGTGGAAGCGTGAAGCTTAGTGGGATGACTTGGCGCTGGCTTTTGAATCATTTCAAAAATGTGTCATTGCTCCTTGTCGTAATTGCAGGCACGAAATTAGAGAAGAGAACTCAGTGATCACTCAACCTGAGGCCTCTATGTATGATACAGGTAAACAAAAACCAATCCTCTAACAAGCAGTCTCAGGTTTCATGGACGACATTGCAACTAGAGTTCAACAATTGTATTCGTGAGCAGTTTAGCTGTCAGAAAATGGGGAAAGGAGGAAAGGTAAATAGATCAGAGCCTGCTAACACAAGATTTGTGGATGCAAGGGAAAAATCACAATTCAAATCTGCAGGTTGGTATAAATTCCTCCATAAGTTTTCTAGGGAGAACGTGGCAATGGCTCAATCTTTCGTTGAGTCTTTCGATGGTGAAAAGGTCAAGTTAGGTAGCAAAACATTCAGCATTTCCAAGGCTATCATAGCCCGTGCAACCTAGACTTTTGCAACCAGTGAACATTCGTTTAAAAGCAAAGCACTGCTTGAAGAAGTAAGTTCTTACCTTAAGCTCGAATATGCTGATATGAAATGGAATTCAACTGCTCACATTTCTTGTTTTAAAGCCGAGTGGCATCATGTTATTAACTCAGTCCAGAAATACATCACATGCGAAGGGAGGTTTTCTTCTGTTCATCGTTCTCAGTTGAGATTCTTGACCCACATTTCAGGAGAGAATCCTCTGAACCTACCCTATTTTCTGTATAAATCTATGCTTAAAATGTCCCTCAAGCTATAGAAAATTCCAAACTACCCCTTGCATAATTTGTATCACAGAGGGTTGATTAAAATTTTAGTTGTCTATCATCTCAGAAAGAAGAAAATTACTTGGGATAGGTTTTTAAGAAAGGAATGGTTTGGCGGTATTAATTCCAGAAGAAAGGTAGGGAGGCCAAAGAAGAAAGACATCCATGAGCAAACCAGTGCTGCTCCTGTTTCACATAGTTCACCATCTTCTCCTAAGAAGCCTATGCCAAAGAACAAAGAACAAATTGCCTCATCTTCACAAAGCCAGCCTAAGAAGAAACTTTTCATGGCAAAAGAACCAGCGAAAGTCAACCTTGGTCTTCTTGCACCTAAGCCTGCTTTCTCACCAGTGGAAGTCAACCCTGGTATGAAAAGTTCAAGCTAGATTCCTGAGTCATCTCATCAAGTGCAGCCAAACAGTGGCACATCTCTCACTGAGTCCACCCTCTCACAAGTTTTGCTTTCTCTCAAGAAAGGCAAACAGAAAATGACAGAGCCTACCATTGAAGAATAGCCTACGTTGGCTGAATTAGTATCCTCCATTTCTTCTTCGATCAAGAAGAGGAAGAAAAATGAGATACATTCCTATTCCTCATTTGAAGACAGTAGTGATCCTGAGTACATAGAGTCAAAAGATGAGAAGGCAGAGTCTAGTAACTTTATACATGGAGGAAAGAGGTCCAAATTCATCCCTAATCCTTATGTTAAAAGACCTCATACTAGACCAAGAAACAAACTCAGGCTAAACAGCAAGCTGATTTCCAATCCTAAACTGAGGGATGAAATTATCAACATTGAAGAAAGTCTAGAAGACAAAATTGTAAGGAAGAAGAAAGCTCAGTCAAAGAGCCAAGCACAAAAAAAGAGGTCTGATAAAAGGGTAACTAAAGCAGAAGCCATAAGAATATTTGCTTCTATTCTAGACCTTTGATGAATGAAGAACATGGCTGACTTGGAGAAATTTTTTTGGGTAAATGTTCCATGTTTTCCGGATATTGCTACCTTTTTTGCGAAGGTAGCAATTATTTTGAAATATCAGCATGTGATGGAAATGGGCTACTCTTTGTTTTTAATCATGATGGTGAAATTAAATAGATGAAGTGGAGAGGTTATTCAGTTGAAATGGATGCTACCAAGTGTCTTATATCCAGCCTTCTCCGAAATATCATGTTTTTGTTTTGCACATTTAATAGGAGACAGCCACATATCATTCCCACTGTTTTTACACTTTTTGCTGAAGATTGGTTGCACTAAAACAGAAGAGTGGTCTTCGAATAGGTTGCCACCTCACACAACCTTTTCGAAGTGATAGCCTTTATGATGCCTTCATGATGTTTATCTTGTTTTTAATGTAGCACTTTGTAATTAAGATTAAGGGATAAGCCTTACCTCTTGCACGAGGTTGTAATGGCTTTTGAAACAGATTCACCTTTTTCTGTGGAAGATGATAGTATCATATTTTGTATATATATGCCAAACTGATATGAAGTCATAGTTGGTTTGTGGTTATAGAATTTTGACTTATATGATCTGTAATCTTTTTTGTGAATGAAATGGAATGACCTACTAAGGAATTATTACCAATTTGTTGTGTGTATTGTCTACTTTACTTGTGTTTCCATATCTCCTTTCTTCCAGTTCCAGTTTGCAAATCATCATACTGTTATGTGTTTTTGTTAGTCTCTTAAGCATATTATGTGTTTTATCAGTTCTTGTTAGTCTCACACAGTGAGCATTCCTAATAAAATATATGTTATAACAGTGGAAGAGCATCACTCATGATAGTTATTCTTCATGATATTTCAGTCAGAATCTTGTTAGACTAGAAATAGTTTTCTCTCAATGGAATATTGTCAAACTGCTTCTTTTGTGAATTTCTACTAAATGTAGTAGATTTATGTTTTACAGACCTATTGATTCGTCTATCATCTCACAATTTTCTCTCCTCATAGACTACAAACTTGCACCTTGCTACCACATCAGATTCCAATACCCTCTTTAGTAGAACTGTGGATTTGACCGAAATCTCTCTTTAGTGAATCAGAGTTTATACCATCTTCCAATCCCCTAAACAAAACATTAAAATTTCCTTAGAGTTTAGGATGTGTCTGGTCAAGCGCTTGTTGCAGTCCAAGTGCTGATTCCAACGCCAACATCTGTGATCAAGGATCATTCTTGAAGAAAACAACCTTCATTAAGGAGAAGTTTTCTACCCTCTATATCATCATCAAAATTAAGGAAGCAACAGGAAGAAGGAGCATCGTATTAAGTAAGTATATTTATATCCACATCTAAGTCTGCCAAAATGTCCTTTTGCAAGGAAAGAAACAAATTGGTTGGGGCTTCAACCTATCTTGCATGGAAGAAAAGGACAGATTTGAATCTCATTGAAAATGAGGTTATACAACATGTCAAAGGTTCTATCACTAAACCAAGAAAGGAAGATGCTCAAGCTCTTGCCAAGTATATGAAGGGGGAAGTTAGGGCTCAAAGAATTCTCATAGAATCCATCAAGGATCCCCTCATCCTATATGTATGTAAACTCGAAACTTCAAAAGAAAACTATGACAAACTGGTAGAAATGTATTTCGTAAGCACTGCTGGAGAAGTCATCTCATTAAGTCAAGAACTCTACAAACTGAAGATGTCAAAGGAATATGGAATAGCTGTAATATCCCAGAAGGGAATTCTTCAGCAGATCATGCCTGAAAAACGCATTCTTCAGTTATTATGGCTTCAGATATCATAGAATATGTCTGAAAATGCTCAGAAACCAAAAGAAATAACAACAACAACCTTTACTCAGCTTTTAAGGGCAAAAAGGCGGGGAAAAGTGAGGATTTTGGCCCTAAAAATGAGTGTATAAGGAAATATGCGTAAAATGAAGTCTCAAGGTTCTAGGATATGTTAGAATAGGTCAAGAGGGACTTCCATGTCGAATCTCAGCTCAAACAAAGGCATTTTTCTAAGTTAAACAGTTCCTCCTTCCCGACTAGTCAATAAAAACCCTGATTTCCCAAGACTTTGAATATGCAGAAATTTTCTGAAGCAAGGGCAGTGTATTTTCTGAAGGAATATGATGTATAACACTATAAATAATCAGAGAATGAGTTTTAGAACAAGGCATAGGCTTTCAGCAAGGTTAAACAATAGTTTTATATAGAAAACCCCTCAAGATAGAGGTGCCGCAAGACAAAGATTGATCCAGAAACCCTTCAGCGTTTTCTCCAGGAGGCTGAAGCTTATATTTATTATATTACATATCTGAAACTGATAAATACATGAAAACAAAGATCTATAATGAGACAAAATGCCCAAAGGGCTCTTTATTACTTTCCCCTTGGGGATTTCAGCAATACATGAGAATGCCAGAGCAGATCTGAGTTTTACTGCAGCAGATCTGAAGAATGATTCAGAATTTCTGAAGCAAACTTCAGTATCAGATCAAAAATATACTTGGATTGGTTGGCCAATCCAAGGATCACCCTCAATCAGAGATCTAACTCCAAAATGATGCCAAAACCCTTGGAACGCTGCTCCCTCAGCAATAACGCAGATCTGGGGAAAGAACTGCGCAGTATACCATGAAGAACATATAGGCCTGATGCCAAGATCTGATAATAAGCTCCAATATCTCCCAATCTAATCCTCCAAAGGAAAGAGAGGCTCTCCCTCTGAAAAACAAGAGAAGGAGGTGGTGTCGTAAAGTCACCACTGCAACACCCTACAACACAGTATTACGCCGCTGCAGCAATAACGCTGTCCTGGAGGATGATGCTAAGAAAATAACCTTGCCTAAGCAGGCACTTGAAGTCCCCCGAGGCTAAGGGTGAGATCTCCACACGGAGACACTCGGTGCACTAAATAGTGCAGCAGACGGGCTAAACAGCCAGCGTGCCAAAGAAAGACAAATGTCTCACTCAATAATCAATAATCCAAGAATCCAAGCATGCCTCAAATGAGGAGGCTCCTCCATCTTTTATAGTGTTGGTTTCCCTCCAAAACAAAATGTAGCCTCTCTCTCTCCTCCACATCCTCATCCTTATCCACATTCTCATCCTTATCTACGCAGAAGCTTGGAGAAACTTCTAGAGTGTCCATAGTCCCCCTCCTCCACGTGGTGTTGGGTCCCCCCTTGACTCCCACTTAAGTCACAACGTTGTGCTACTAGGTGGATGTATTATTTCATTTAAGTGAGTTTAGACCCTCTTTACTCACTTTTTATTTACTTACAAACTATAGGTGGCAAAATAAACAAAATAGAATATTCCAATTTGCTGTCACAAATTAGGAATATTACAGTCCCCCCCGGCAAAATGTTGCTTGCCCTCAAGCAACTACCTGAGCAAGTCTCCTCCTAGCGGATGCTCTCCATCGATGCTGCAAAATATGCCTGGGTCCCAGATGCGCCACTGAATCTCCCCTGTACTCTGCATCATCCTGATATGAAGGGATCTCTCAATGCTAGGATCCCAAACTGTAATATTCCCAATTAGCCTTGCTAATTGGAATATTTCATTTTTGCTTTATTTTGCCGCTTTAGCTAGAAATAATAAATAAAGTGAGAAATAAGAGGGGTCACCTCACTTTAGTCACCTCACTTTATAATAAAGTGTTCTTTCCTAGTAGATTGACGTTATAACTTAGAGAGGGGGCCTTGGGGGTCCACATGAGTATGATGGGGGAGGCATCAGGCTGACCCAAGGTAAACTGCGCAGGTCAAAGGAGAGTTAAGTTTTGGAGGGAGTTTGGCATTATAAAAGGAGAGGTTCTCACCACATTTGGATCATTCAAGATTTGATATTATTATTGAGAGCTAGACTTCTGTCTGCTTCAGCACGCCGGTTGTTTAGTCGGTCTGCAGCACTGTTTAGTGCAACCGAGTGTCTCCGGTCGGAGATCTCACCTTTAGCCTCGGGGGACTTCGAGTGCCTGCCCTGGTAAGGTTATTTCTGGTTTCACCCTTAGCTTCGGGGGACTTCGAGTGCCTGCCCTAGTAAGGTTCTGTTCTGAGTACACCTTTCAGTTTCAGTAGCAAAGTAGCAGCAGTTTCTGGTGCAGATTTGGCGAGGGAGGAGCCCTCTTGTGGCTGCGCAGTTCTGAGGAGGAGGGACGCTGTTTCAGGAGAGGAGAGGACGCTGATCAGCCTAGGAGAGTGAGGACGCTCGTTCTCTCCCCAGGGCAAATTTGCGTATCCGAGCAAGGAAAATGCCCAGGAGGGGGAGAGTGCGTTGACGCTCTTGAGGAGGACGTTGTCCGGGTCGAAGAGAGAGACTTGACCTGGGAAGGCAGACTGAGATTCACGGAGAGGGTAGATCCGAGCAGAATATTTGCGTATCTAGTTTTGTGTATCATGCAATCATGGAGTAACACTTTCTCACTGGGAGATTACAGATTCCAAGAGAGATTGTCGTATCCAAAGATAGATCTCATGGTTGGGTAGTGAGATTCACAAGGGAGACAAAGGAGGGATAGGACGCAGATTTGGTTTGGAGGCTTCAGATCCAGCAGATCTGAGCATTCAGGAGGCAGATCCACCAGGTAGGACGCTGATCTGAGGAGTAGGCTTGTGTGAGATGGACTCAACAGCGTTTTATAGCATTCAGTAGCTGATCCATCTGTCTGGAGGTTTGGGTGATCAGTGCTTCATCTGTTTCTGCGCTGTCACTAGCAGAGACAGCGTTTTCCATTGGTGAGGGTTTGGAGTTTGAGATCAGCTGTTTTCCCGCCTTTCACCATAGTACCAAATGTTCAGCCTTCGTCTTCGTATGTGCCTAGGACGTCGTACTCTGTTGCGCCCATTATTCTCACTGAGAGGGTCTCGCCTTGCTCAGGGTGTGATAGGTGCCCTCATTCCGATTTTCTTGTACTCCTCTCTATGTACCTTCAGATTAATAAAATGGCTCAGTTTTCTGGTATTCTATGTGTAATTATTCAGTGATCTGGTTCAGCATTGTAGACAGCGTTTTCCATTGGTGAGGGTTTGGAGTTTGAGATCAGCTGTTTTCCAGTCTTCAGCTCATAGCACCAGCGCAGTCCAGCTTCAGTCTTCAGAGCAGCTAGGACGCTGTCCTTGTTGCAGCCATTATTCTGTCTGAGAGGGTCTCCACTTGCCTAGGGCAAGGATAGGTGCACTTACTCTGATTTTCTTGTACTCCTCTCTATGTACTTTCAGATTAATAAAATGGCTCAGTTTTCTGGAATCCTATGTGCGATTGTTCAGTGATCTGGTTCAGCATTGTATTTTCTATATCTGTCTGGCAATTTTCTGTTTATTACTGGTTAATTCCCTTTGGGGATATTACAGTGGTATCAGAGCATAGATCTGGCTCAGCCTGTGGTGCTAGCAGTCTATGACGTCCGGGGGTAACCCCTACATCCATCGGAAGAGTCTCTTCGGGGGAAGTGATTCTGATTCAGAGACAGAACAGCGGAATCCAATGGAGGACATAGTTGAGAAGTTGGCTGAGAAGGTGGATACACTCATCCATCACATGCAGGATGTAACCAAGAGAGTTGCAGCTGTAGAGGTAACACAGAAAGAACCCCCTAGGGTTCTCCAGGTGGGAGAGGGATCGGGCGTGTCTCACTACATACCAGACGCTATTCCCATTGTGACAGCACAGAGACCCTATATGCCCACATTTGAAGACGCAGAGACAGGAGTGCGGGGTGGTGCACAGAGGGTCAATCCCGCACCCACTCGACCCACCATGCCTACCTTTCCGGTAGAGGACGAGGGGTCGACAGCACCCAGAGATGGGGGTCTAGCTCAACAGGCGGCCATTTTTGCAGACTGGCAGAGCCTGGGTCAGGCGTTCATGGACGCTTTCCCCTTAGATCGCTATATCCAGTTCCGATGTGGAGGCAAGGCCCATGAGCAGGACCAACACAAGGGACGTGGATCCCACCGTGATAGTCACCGTGCAGCGAGTAAATTCCATTTGCCGATGTTTGATGGATCACAGAAGACTACGGCAAAGTCTTGGGTGGAGAAGTTGGACCTCTATTTTCAGCTTAACCAGATACCAGAGAGGGAGGCCATTAAGATGGCTGCATTGCATTTAGAGGGTGAGGCCCAGGACTGGTGGTTTCATGGGTTGACAACACTGGGACATTCCGCAGTGACGACATATGCTGAGTTCACCAGGAGAGTGGTGGAACGTTTTGACAGGAAGGACCCGGATCAGCCTTTCTTCGAGCTGACCAAGCTTAGACAGACGGGGAGTGCAGAGGCATACATCTCAGACTTCTTGAGGGTTTCAGTGATGGTACCTGACTTATCGACAACTCGGATGGTCCTTATGTTTGTGGAGGGGCTGTCAGAGCCACTTCGTGGCCTAGTCCGGTCAAACAAACCGGCTACACTACAGGATGCTGTCAGTAGGGCCCGTGACCTACAAGATGTCTTGCCTAGGACTCGGCCACCTTATCCCCAGAGACAGGCTTTCCAGCCTAAGGGTAAGGACACGAGGGTTCCACCTCCCAAGGCGAATCCAGGACGAGGACAGTTTGATGATGAGGCCAGGAGAGAGCTGAGACGGAAGCGATTATGCTTCACCTGCCAGGAGCCGTGGGCACCGGGACACAAGTGTACGACAGGGAAGGCACATTTCATAGAGGTCTTCTCCGAGAGCAGCGGGGAAGAGGATGAGGGGGATGATGAGGAGACAGGAGGATGTTATGCAGCGCAGAGTACCTTACCACCTCCACCACCCGATGCAGGTGGGGCTTCATTCACACCTACTGGGGGAGCTCTAGCAGCGTTACGAGGAGTCCCCAAGTATCTGACATTGCGCGTGCGTGGGACAGTGCGCGGACAGAGAGTTTCGGTCTTAGTCGACAGTGGGGCTACCCACAACTTCATTGATGCCCAGATGGTTGCACGGAGAGGCATACCGACGGAGGGCTTTGATGGGTTTTCCGTTTTGGTACCAGGAGATCAGACCATGGCTTGTGCTCGATATGTACCAGAGTTATCAGTAACGATGGGCACCTATACATTGACCGATCACTTCTTTGTGGTGGACATTCCGGACACCAATGTGATATTGGGAGTGCAGTGGCTTATCACTCTAGGGAAGGTCACAACAGATTGGAAGGCCTTGGAAATGGAGTGGGATGATCCCAAGACGGGAAGGCATGAGAAGATCCGAGGCCAGAACACATATCCGCCCCAGACAGTATCAGCACACAGCATGGATGCGACATTCCGCAGGGGAGATATAGAGTGGGCAATGACAGTGGCTTCTGTGAGGCGTAGATACAGGATCTGGACAAGGCACCTCGATCTGCGTACCTTTCTCGATGACATGCAAAGAGTTTCTGGAGATATTCCGTCAGGACAAACACCGGATCTAGGTTTGAGCACACGATCGAGCCGAGAGGATACAAAGTGAATCACCAAGACCGTATGTGCATCCCAAAGCCTATCTAGATGAGATAGAACCTGCCATTCAGAGTCATTGCCCTTGGGCAATATTCCGACCCAAAGACTACCTTTTTCGCTTCTTCAAAAGAGGCCGGGTGAAGAAGAAGGACGGCACATTACGCATGTGCATTGACCACGTAATTAACAAAAAGACCCCGGCTGACTGTGCACCCCATTCCCAGGATCGATGAGTCGATGGATGAGTTGAGAGGAGCACGGTTCTTCTCAAAGATTGATTTGAGATCCGGGTACCATCAGATACGTATGAGGGAACAGGACATTCCCAAGACTGCTTTCAGGTGTCATTATGGGCACTTTGAGTTTTTGGTCATGCCATTCGGGTTGACCAATGCACCAGCTACTTTTCAGTCTTGTATGAACCACATCTTCAGGGATCATCTGAGGAAGTTTGCGCTGGTTTTCTTTGATGATATCCTTATATACAGCAGGACTTGGGAGGAGCATCTCCAACACATTGAGACGGTCTTGCACATTCTGGAGGAGCAGCAGTTCTTTGCCAAGCTCTCCAAGTGTGAGTTTGGATTGACGGAGATGCTATATCTGGGGCACATCATAGGAGTGGACGGGGTGAGAGTCCACGAGGAGAAGATCCGGGCTATCAGGGACTGGCCAGAGCCACGGAATATAACAGAACTCCGAGGGTTCATTGGTATTTGCACCTATTACAGGAAGTTCGTCAAGGGCTTCTCTCAGCTTGCTGCACCCCTCACGGAGTTGACGAGGAAGGGAGCATTCAGTTGGTCGGATACTGCACAACGAGCTTTTGATAAGCTCAAGGAGGTGATGAGCAGTTGCCCAGTGTTAGCACTACCTGATTTTACGCAGCCCTTTGTCCTAGAGTGCGATGCATCAGGAGAGGGGATTGGAGCAGTTTTGATGCAGGAGGGTCATCCGATTGCGTTTGAGAGCCGGAAGCTCCTTCCACACGAGAGGCTTTATCCCATCTATGACAAGGAGATGCTGGCCATCATGCATGCATTGGCCAAATTCCGGCAGTACCTAGTAGGCGGCAGATTCAGGGTGAGGACAGATCATAATAGCCTGAAGTACTTTCTGGAACAGAAGCAGTTGCAGGAGAGGCAGCAAAAGTGGATCAGCAAGATCCAGGCTTACGATTTTGACATAGAGTATGTCAAAGGGAAAAATAATGTGGTAGCTGATGCCCTTTCCCGTAGACCAGCCACATTATCACTCATGAGCTTGGACGCTGATTGGAAGGCTCGACTACTGGTTGAGTACTCCAAAGATAGATTTGCATGCGAGGTGCTGGATGGACAGGTAGCAGATAGTAGGTACAAGGTGACCGATGAAGTCATCTATTACAGGGATAGGATCTTCTTGACTGAGGGGTCTCAGCTCAAGGAGAAGATACTCCAGGCTTCACATGATTCACCATTGGCGGGCCACCAGGGGTTCACCAAGATGTACAGGGCCATCCGGGAGAGATTTGCATGGAAGGGCCTCAAGGAGGTCGTACTCCAGCATGTCAGGGAGTGCGAGGTTTGCCAGCGGAACAAAGGAGAGATGAGCCATCCGGCAGGGCTATTGCAGCCGCTTCCCATTCCGGAGGGGAAGTGGGAAAGTATTTCGATGGACTTCATCACGGGGTTGCCCACAGTGCAGGGCAAGGACTGCATCTTCGTAGTAGTTGACCGGCTAACGAAGTATGCTCATTTTTTCGCCATTTCGGCGCATCATACAGCAGCACAGGTAGCAGAGTTGTTTTTCCGAGAGGTTTTCAGATTGCATGGTCTACCCAAGACCATTGTTAGTGACCGGGATAGCCGATTTATGGGAGGATTTTGACAGGAGCTCTTCCGACTAGTGGGGACAGAGTTGACACCGAGCACTAGTTATCATCCCCAGACGGAGATAGTTAACAAGTGGCTAGAGGGCTACTTGCGTAACTACGTCAGTGGGCAACAGAGAGCGTGGCTGAAATGGCTACATTTGGGCGAGTACTGCTACAACACAACCCACCATATGTCTATCGGTATGACACCTTTCTATGCATTGTATGGATATCACTCCCTATCTTTTGTGGACATGATGTTTGGGGTTAGCAGGGCTCCGCGAGCCAAGTTATGGATCCAAGAGAGCTAAGATATCCTCCGGACTCTCAAGGACAACATAGCCACAACACAAAATCAGCAGAAGTTGTATGCTGATAAGGGTTGGGTGGAGAGACACTTTGAGGTAGGGGACCTAGTCTACCTACGGTTACAGCCATACCGACAGTCTTCACTCAAACAGAAGGGGGCAGAGAAGCTTAAGCCTCGCTTTTATGGACCGTACAGGGTGATACGTAGGATCGGGCAAGTTGCATATGAGTTGGAACTGCCCCAAGGCAGCCGGATTCATAACATCTTCCATGTATCATGCCTGAAGAAGGCACTGGGCCAGCACGTGACAGTCACCGGGGAGCTACCACCGACAGATGATGAGGGGCACTTGGTGTTACAGCCGGAGGCCAGTATTGACACCAGGGAGAGACAGCTGCGGAGCAGGAAGATCAGAGAGTTCTTGGTGAGATGGAAGAATCTGCCGGATGAGGATGCCACTTGGGAGGATGAGAAGATCTTACAGCATCCATCACTTCAGTTGCTTGAGGACAAGCAACGTTTTGCCGGGGGAGACTGTAATATTCCCAATTAGCTTTGCTAATTGGAATATTTCATTTTTCGCTTTATTTTGCCGCTTTAGCTAGAAATAATAAATAAAGTGAGAAATAAGAGGGGTCACCTCACTTTAGTCACCTCACTTTATAATAAAGTGTTCTTTTCCTAGTAGATTGACGTTATAACTTAGAGAGGGGGCCTTGGGGGTCCACATGAGTATGATGGGGGAGGCATCAGGCTGACCCAAGGTAAACTGCGCAGGTCAAAGGAGAGTTAAGTTTTAGAGGGAGTTTGGCATTATAAAAGGAGAGGTTCTCACCACATTTGGATCATTCAAGATTTGATATTATTATTGAGAGCTAGACTTCTGTCTGCTTCAGCACGCCGGTTGTTTAGTCGGTCTGCAGCACTGTTTAGTGCAACCGAGTGTCTCCGGTCGGAGATCTCACCCTTAGCCTCGGGGGACTTCGAGTGCCTGCCCTGGTAAGGTTATTTCTGGTTTCACCCTTAGCTTCGGGGGACTTCGAGTGCCTGCCCTAGTAAGGTTCTGTTCTGAGTACACCTTTCAGTTTCAGTAGCAAGGTAGCAGCAGTTTCTGTACAGATCTGGAGAGGAAGAAGCCCTCTTGTGGCTGCGCAGTTCAGAGGAGGAAGGACGCTGTTCCTGCAGGAGAGAGGACGCTGATCAGCCTAGGAGAGTGAGGACGCAGTTCCAGGGAGGACGCAGTCCAGATCTGAGCAGGGAAAACGCTGTCCAGGAGGAGGAAGGACGCAGATCAGCCTTGGAGTGAGGACGCTGTCCAGTTCTGAAGAGGAGGACGCAGATCTGAAGGCACACTGATAGATTCAGCCTGGGAGAGGGTAGATCTGAGCAGATATTTGCAGATCTAGTTTTGTATGATGCAGATCTGAAGGTATAGCACTAGATCCAGCTGGGGAGATTGCAGATCTGAGGAGGTATTGGCAGATCTAGCCTAGATCTGAAGAGATAACATCAGATCCAGCCTTGGAGGTTGCAAATCTGAAAAGATATTGTCAGATCCAGCATAGATCTGAAGGGTTAGTAGCAGATCTGGCCAAGGAGGACGCAGATCAGGAGGGATAGGACGCAGATCTGGTTTGGAGGCTTCAGATCCAGCAGATCTGAGCATTCAGGAGGCAGATCCACCAGGTAGGATGCTGATCTGAGGAGCAGGCTTGTGTGAGATGGACTCAACAGCGTTTTCTAGCATTCAGTAGCTTATCCATCTGTCTGGAGGTTTGGGTGATCAGTGCTTCATCTGTTTCTGCGCTGTCACTAGCAGAGACAGCGTTTTCCATTGGTGAGGGTTTGGAGTTTGAGATCAGCTGTTTTCCAATCTTCAGCTCATAGTACCAGCGCAGTCCAGCTTCAGTCTTCAGAGCAGCTAGGACGCTGTACTTGTTGCAGCCATTATTCTGTCTGAGAGGGTCTCTACTTGCCTAGGGCAAGGATAGGTGCACTTACTCTGATTTTCTTGTACTCCTCTCTATGTACTTTCAGATTAATAAAATGGCTCAGTTTTCTGGAATCCTATGTGCAATTGTTCAGTGATCTGGTACAGCATTGTATTTTCTATATCTGTCTGGCAATTTTCTGTTTATTACTGGTTATTTCCCTTTGGAGCTGAAACGCCTCTGAGAATTCTTAGCAAACCCTGCCTTAGAATCTCTACTTAGCTTCAGTGCTCTGCCTCTTTGTGTCTTTACAAATGACTCCAAGCCTTTCCTTTATTCTTTTCTCGTTGGGAAACCAACGACCATGATCAGATCTTGAATCAATGGCTAAGATTAAAAGAAAGCTTGATCCGTGTGACTTAAGACAATTTCATCACATGTTTGATTTAATTAACTTTAATTATTTCATTTTCCTAAGTTTAGACTTAGGAAATACATTAAAATAATTAATTAATTAAATATCTCCTAAACCAGATGAAATTTCCCAAATCCCTTTCTGGGTCTTGTAGATCAGGTGTACTCTAGTCCCTCCACAAATTTTGGGAGCTAGAGCACATCCGATGCTACCCCCTATACACAAAATCTCAACAACAACAATGTAGAAGCAGCAGTGCAAAGGTTGATGGGATTTCAACAGCACAGAGGCAGTGCAGAGCAACAACAATGTAGAGGCACCAGAGGGTCAGCGCAGATTAGCAGCAGGGGTGTTTCAGCATCTAGATGCAACCAGACTGACTTGTTTTTCCGGATTTTGGGTGATGTCCACCGGTTTCTTAACTCTCAGCAACTGAGTTGCAGTGCGACAATTAGCAGTGGCAGTGCTATGGGCAGCATGATGCAACATTTGAGAGGGAGTTGCAGTACAAATGAGGCAGTGGCAGTGACATCGTCAACAGTACAGAAGGAAGCAGTGCAGAGGATGAGGGGCAGCAAGCCAAGCATTAGTAGCGCAGGGGACCAATGCCATGGATCAGATTAACGCTTCTGGATTGAAGTGTTGCTAGAGAACATTCCTCGCTAAGAGGGAGTGTTGATTTTGGGATTGCATCGGATGTGCTCTAGCTCCGAAACTTTGTGGAGGGGCTCGAATGTGAAAATTTCTAAACAGAAATCCTACTGCAGTATCTTGATTTACTTTTCCTACTTGGTCTAAATTACAAGTTAATTTTCTGAATTATTCAGTAAAATCAGCAAAGTAAACACAATTGTAGCCTACACATTTACAGATCATTTATTGAACATCACACACACATGACAAAGTGACAGAGATTTTTCGGACAAATGTCCTTGGAAAAACCCAATGCGGGAAAACTGGTGCAACTAGCTCTAAAGGGTTTTATTATTATGCAGAATTTGAATACAACAATATCCGGGCACCAAAATGGTTCGCCGTGCAGAGAAATTACATGGCAGTAGTACCTCTTTCACTTGGAGATAGAAATATGGATGATTCACACCCTCAAACGGGATTTACAGAACTCGAGCCCTTTCTGTCCCACTGGAAACCCCAGTGTTATCCCTCAGCCCTCTGCTTTAGCCTGTATGGCTTGTGTCAGCCTCTGCGCTGCCCTGGTTGGGCCTACGTCAGCCTCTCTGGGATTACACTGCCCCTCCACTGCCATGGCTGGGCCTGCGTCACTCCTAAAGGGTTGCTGCTGCCTCTGTATTGCCTTATGCGTGGCTCTGGATGAACTGCGTATCTCTGGCTGGCCTCTGCGCTGCTTGGTACACTGTCTCTCTGTCACTGTTTTATTCTTGGCCTCAGATCAGATCATCCCTTGCCAATCTCTGCCCGTCACTGCACTGCAAACTCGCTTTGAAATTCTTAGCAAACCCCGCCCTAGAATTTCAACTTAGCTCAGTGCATACACTATCGTTTGTGTTCTCCCACTGACCCCAAGACCTTCTCTTATACTTTTCTCGTTGGCAAACCAACGGCCGTGATCTAATCTCTAATCAACAGCTAAGATTAGAAGCTGCTTGATCCACGTCACTTAGAACATTCTCATCACATGTTTAATTTAATTCACTTTAATCTTTTAATTTTCTTAAGTTAGACATAGGGTCCTTAATTAAAAAGATTAATTATTTGAAGAACTATCAAACCAGGAGGAATTTCTCCAAACGCTTTCTGAGTCTTGGAGATCTCATATACTTGAGCTCCTTCACAAAACTTCGGAGCTAGCGCACATCTGATGCTACCCCAAAATCTCAACACTCCCTCTTAGCGAGGAGTGTGCTCTAGCAATACTTCCACATTGAAGCATTGCCTTGATCTCTGGCATCGGTCCCCGCGACCAGTCATAGCTGCCCCTTCCTCCATCATTCTGCTAGCTTATTGTTGCTCTGTGTGCTACCATGACCTACTTACGATCTTGCCACATATGTCTTGCAGTTCCCTCAAGTGTGTAATATCCCGTTTCGGGGATATCTCTAAAACACGGCAAACTCCAACCGGAGATGGACTGGGAGGGCATTTACCGGATATGCCGCCTCTGAAAAGAGGACGAAATCCGGAGGCTACCTAGCCCTTTCTAGACTCTGTCTAAGAGTGTGAGATAAACACACCAAGTGGTATAGAACTAGAATGCCCGGAAATATATAAAGATAACGATTATTTGACCCAGGACATATAATAACGCAAAAAAAAATACGTAAACTCATCTGACAGGAAACACATAGAGAAATGCTAAGCCATTTGTTTGAATAGAAATGTGATGGAGTGCGATGAGTCGAGTGATGGCACCTAATCTTGCTCGAGAAAGTGAAGAAATACTCTCAGAATATATAGGAAATCGCTGCTCTCTGAACTGCTCCCAACTGCTGGAAAACTGCCGTGTAGCTGTTATTGCTGGAATGAACTGATGACTAGGGGCTGTTCCCCTTGCTGGAATGAGCTGAAAATCTGCAATCCTCCTCTACTCACCAATCCCGACAAAACCCAGAAACCATATCAAAAATGGCCAACCCCAGAAAACACCCCCTTGGGGAATTACGCTGGCCTCCAAGGCTCTGCACAGAGGCTAAATGAGAATGACTGAAACATCGCCTCAAACTCCACCAAAATCCTCCCACAGGCAAAGGCTGATCCTCTGCTCAAAATCTCGGCTCAATCTCCTGCAGAAATCCTGATCCGGAGCACCTCCAAAATGGACTGCGTCCTCTCTCCCAGTGACTGCGTAGTCTCTATGAAAGCCCAGCTCCGCAGCAAACCCAAACAACAAAACCTCTCACAAAATACTGAAGAAATAACCTTGCCCGAGCAGGCACTCGAAGTCCCCTGGGTCTAAGGGCGAGATCTTCGACCGGAGACACTCAATGCACTAAACAGTGCTGCAAACAGGCTAAACAGTCAGTGTGCTCAAGAAGACAAAACGTCTAGCTCAATATCATCAACAACAGAATGAATCAAATGAGAAGGCTCCTCCTTCTTTTATAATGTTGGCCTTCCTCCAATCCCAAGGCCATCTCCTCAACGTAGCCTCCATCTCTTGCCACGTGTCCAATCTCTCCTACGCAGAAGCTTCTAGAGCTAACGTAGGCCCCCTCTCTACGTGGTGCTTGGCCCCCTTGGCTCCCCCTTAAGTCACAACGTTGTGCTACTAGGAGGGTGTTTTATTTCACTTAAGTGAGTTAGACCCTCTCCACTCACTTTTTATTTATTTACAAACTATAGGCGGCAAAACTAAACAAAATCGAATATTCCAATTAGCTGTCGCTAATTAGGAATATTACAGTCTCCCCCGACAAAATGTTGCTTGTCCTCAAGCCACTGAAGTGATGGATGTTGCAAAATCTTCTCACTCTCCTAAGTGGCATCCGCATCCGGCAAATTCCTCCACCTCACCAAGAATTCCCAGACTGTCCTGCTCCGTAGCTGCCTCTCCTTGGTATCAATAATAGCCTCTGGTTGCAACACCAAGTGCCCCTCATCATCCGTGGGTGGTAGCTCATCTGTCACTGTCCCCTGCTGCCCCAGCGCCTTCTTCAGGCATGATACGTGAAAAACGTTGTGGATCTTGCTGCCTTGGGGCAGCTCCAATTCATACGCAACCTGCCCAATCCTGCGTATCACCCTGTATGGCCCGTAAAAGTGAGGCTTGAGCTTCTCAGCTCCCTTCTGTTTCAGCGATGACTGTTGGTATGGCTATAATCGTAGGTAGACCAAGTCCCCTACCTCAAAATGTCTCTCCACTGGACCTTTGTCGGCATATAGCTTCTGTTGGTTTTGTGCTGTAGCCATATTGTCCTTGAGAGCTCGGAGAATGTCCTAACTCTCTTGGATCCAAATCTTGGCTCTAGGAGCCTTGCTAGCACCGAAAATCACATCAGCAAAAGATAAGGAATGATACCCATATAAAGCATAAAATGGTGACATACCAATGGACATGTGATGTGTCGTGTTGTAGCAGTACTCCCCCAAATGTAACCATCTCAACCATGCTCGCTGCTGCCCACTGACATAGTTACGCAAGTAGCCCTCCAGCCACTTGTTAACTATCTCTGTCTGTCCATCCGTCTGTGGGTGTTAACTGGTACTCGGTGTCAACTCCGTCCCCACCAGCCGGAAAAGCTCCTGCCAAAATCCGCCCATGAAGTGGTTGTCCCTATCACTGATGATGGTCTTAGGAAGACCATGCAGCCTGAAAACCTCTCTGAAGAACAGCTCGGCCACCTGTGCTGCTGTATAATGCGCGGATATGGCGAAAAAGTGAGCATACTTTGTCAGTCGATCAACGACGACAAAGGTACAATCCTTGACCTGCACCATGGGCAACCCTGTGATGAAGTCCATCGATATGCTCTCCCATTTCCCCTCCGGAATGGGAAGAGGCTGCAACAGTCCCGCGGGATGGCTCATCTCCCCCTTGTTCTTCTGACAAACATCGCACTCCCTGATGTGCTGGAGTACGTCCTCCTTGAGGCCCTTCCATGAGAACCTCTCTCTAATGGCCCTGTAGGTTTTGGTAAACCCCTGATGCCCTGCCAATGGAGAATCATGTGATGCCTGGAGTATCTTCTTCTTAAGCTGAGACCCCTCAGTCAAGAAGATCCTGTCCCTATAATAGATGATCTCATCAACCACCCTGTACCTGTCATCCGCCACCTGTCCATCCAACACCTCACATGCAAATTTGTCCTTGGAGTACTCCACTAAAAGTCGAGCCCTCCAATCTGTATCCAAGCTCATAAGAGATAACGTGGCTGGTCTCCGTGAAAGGGCATCTGCTACGACGTTATTCTTACCCTTGACATACTCAATGTCAAAGTCATATGCTTGGATCTTACTGATCGACTTCTGCTGCCTCTCTTGTAGCTGCTTCTGCTCCAAAAAGAACTTGAGGCTGTTGTGATCAGTCCTCACCCTGAACCTATTCCCTACCAAATACTGCCGGAATTTGGCCAAAGCATGCATGATGGCCAACATCTCCTTGTCGTATATAGAATACAACCTCTCATGCGGAAGGAGCTTCCGGCTCTCAAAGGCTATAGGGTGTCCCCCCTGCATCAATACTGCGCCGATCCCCTCTCCCGACGCATCACACTCCAAGACAAAGGGCTGCGTAAAATCCGGCAATGCAAGCACTGGGTAGCTACTCATCACCTCCTTGAGCCTATTAAAGGCTCGCTGCGCTGTATCTGACCAACTGAATGCCCCCTTCTTCGTCAAATCTATAAGGGGTGCAGCAAGCTGTGAGAAACCTCTGACGAACTTCCTGTAATAGATACATATCCCAATGAACCCTCGAAGTTCCGTCACGTTCCTCGGCTCCGGCCAATCTCTGATGGCTCTAATCTTCTCCTCATGGACCCTCACTCTGTCCACTCTAATAATGTGACCCAAATACAGCATCTCCGTCATCCCAAACTCACACTTGGAGAGCTTAGCGTAGAACTGTTGCTCTTCCAAGATGCGCAATACTGCCTCTATATGCTGGAGATGCTCCTCCCAAGTCCTGCTATATATGAGTATATCATCGAAGAAGACCAATACAAATTCCTCAGATGACTGCGGAAGATATGGTTCATGCAAGACTGAAAGGTGGCTGGTGCATTGGTTAGCCCAAAAAGCATAACCAAAAACTCAAAGTGCCCATAATGACACCTGAAGGCGGTCTTGGGAATGTCCTGTTCCCTCACGCGAATCTGATGGTACCTTGATTTCAAATCAATCTTCGAGAAGAACTTAGCTCTTCTCAGCTCATCCATCAACTCATCGATCCTAGGTATAGGATTCCTGTTCTTCAGGGTCTTCTTGTTCAGGGCCCTGTAGTCAATGCACATCCTCAAGGTGTCGTCCTTCTTCTTCACCAACACTACGGAAGAAGCAAACAGACTCGTGCTCGGTCTAATGTGCCCGAGAGCCAGCAACTCCTGGATGGCCCGCTCAATCTCATCCCGATAGGCTTTGGGATGCCTATAGGGGGTAGTGATCACCGCCTGAATACCCTGCTCAAGCTCAATGGTGTGCTCAAACCCTCGGTCCAGTGGCCGACCTGGTGGTATATCCCCAAACACTGCATCATACCTATCAAGGATGGCCTGTATATCCGGATGAACTGCTCGACCGGTGGTCTCTGCCTCTGATGCCCGCAACTCAACCACCCACTCTATGTCTCCCTTTCGGAAATCTGCCTCCATCCGGTGTGCCGAAACTGTCTGAGGTGGGTAAGTGTGCATCCCGCGGATCTTCTCATGCTTCCTGGTCTTCTTATCATCCCACTCCATCTCTAAGGCCTCCTAATCCGTGGTGACCTTCCCCAGAGTAATCAACCACTGAACACCCAATACCACATTGGTATCTGGTATGTTGACCACGAAAAAGTGATCGGTCACGGTGTAGGTACCCATCGTCACTGCTAACTCTGGAACATACCGGGCACACTGCATCGTTTGGGCTCCTGGGACCAAGACTGAAAATCCATCAAAGCTCTCGGTCGGTATACCCCTCCACTCGACCATCTGTGCATCAATGAAGTTGTGGGTTGCCCCAGTGTCAACCAAAACTGACACTCGCTGGCCACGTACTGGCCCTCGTATGCGCAACGTCAAATACTTGGGAACTCCTCGCAAGGCTGCAAGGGTCCCTCTTGTGGGTGCAAAAGCTGCACCTCCTGTCCCTGGAGGTGGAGGTGGCAACTTTTCCTGGGTCGTCTGACTATCTCCTGCCTCCTCCTCATCCTCCTCATCCTCTTCCTCGCTATCATCGGAGAAGACCTCAATGAAGTGTGCTTTGCCAGCAGGCTGTAGCACACCTATGCCCTGGTGCCCACGGCTCCTGACAAGTGAAGCACAACTGCTTCTTCCTCAACTCCCCCCTGGCATCATCATCTATTTGTGCCCGTCCCGGATTCCCCTTTGGAGGAGGAATCCTCACATCCCTCCCCTTGGGCTGGGAACCCTGTCTCTGGGGGTAAGGTGTCCGAGTCCTGGGCAATGCATCCTGTAAGTCTCGGGTCCTGCTAATAGCGTCCTGAAGTGTTGCTGGTTTGGTAGACTTGACTAGACCCCGAAGTGGCTCTGCTAACCCCTCGACAAACATATAGATCATCCGAGCTGCGGATAGATCTGGCACCATCACTGAAACCCTCAAGAAATCCGCAATGTAGGTCTCGGGGCTCCCAGTTTGCTTGAGCCTTGTCAACTCAACAAAGTGTTGTTCCAGATCCCTTCGGTCAAACCGCTCCATCAACCTCCTGGTAAACTCGGCATATGTAGTCACTGTGGAATGTTAGAGTGTAACCATCCCATGGAACCACCAATCCTGGGCCTCACCATCCAAATGTAACGTCGCCACCTTGATGGCCTCCGTCTCTGACATCTGGTTAAGCTGGAAATAGATGTCCAGCTTCTCCACCCAAGACTTTGCTGAACTGTTTGATGATCCATCAAACGTAGGCAAATGAAATCTGCTAGAGGCACAGTGGGAATCTCCATCATGATAATGTCGGTGGCCTCTATGATGGTCGCGGGGTCTACTGTCTCGCTGGAGCTGTACAAAATCTCTGAACGTGAGAGCATCCCTGAACTCTTGCCCGTAGGCCTGATACTCTGCAAAATACTTGCCTATGTGTCCAGGCTCTACCTCCTGCTGGGCTCCTGCCCATGTGTTTGCCCCCAAGAAAGTGGGCATGGTAGAGCGGGTAGGTGCACATGAAGCCATCGGCTGAGGAGTATCACGCTGAGCAACACCCTGCTCCAGAAAATGGTGGGATGTACCTGATCCCTCTCCTACCTGGAAAACCCACGGAGTCTCACGCTGTCTAGCCTCTACAATGGTGAATCTTTGACCCATCACCTCAACCTGTCTGGCTAATTCCTGCACTGATTTGAGGAGTTGGTCCGCAAATCTCTTCCCGTCCTCATCTGCCATCGGAATCCCCAACTCTAAATCTAACACAGGCTCCCCCTGTTCTGTGTCTGTCACAGGCTCCTCCTGCTCTGCGTCTGTCACAGGCTCCTCCTGTTCTGTTTCCACCACCCGAACACAGTCTCCCTCTCCATAGGTGTTCTCCAGAGTCCAACCTATGCTCACGGTCTCTGTACTTCCCGCCTCTGTAACAAATATATGGTCTTTTCCCCGGTGTCATAGACCACAGGCTGAGCCAGAACTATGCTCTGATACCACTGTAATATCCCGTTTCGGGAATATCTCTAAAACACGGCAAACTCCAACCAGAGATGGACTGGGAGGGCATTTACTGGATATTCCACCTCTGAAAGAGGACGAGATCCAGAGGCTACCTGGCCCTTTCCAGACTCTGTCTAAGAGTGAAAGATAAACACACCAAGTGGTATAGAACTAGAATGCTCGAGAATATATAAAAATAACAGTGCAGCAGACATATAATAGCATAAAAAGAAAATACGGCAACTCATCCAGAAACATAGAGAGGAAATGCTAAGCCATTTTATTAATTTGAGAAATATGATGGAGTACAATAGGTGATCAGAGTGATGGCACCTAATCTTGCTCAAGGCAAGTGAAGAAATACTCTCAAAATATACAGGAAATGGTTGCTCTCTGAACTGCGTCCCAGCTGCCGGAAAACTGCCGTGTAGCTGCTACTGTTAGAATGAACTGAAGACTAGGGGCTGATCCCCTTGCCGGAATGAGCTGAAAATCTGCAATCCTCCTCTACTCACCAATCCCGACAAAACCTAGAAACCATATCAAAAATGGTCGACCCCCGAAAATCACCAGAAAACACCCCCTTGGGGAATTACGCTGGCCTCCAAGGCTCTGCGCAGAGGCTAAATGGGAATGACTGAAACACCGCCTCAAACTCCACCAAAATCCTCCCACAGGCAAAGGCTGATCCTCTGCTCAAAATCTCGGCTGAATCTCCTGCAGCAATCCTGATCCGGAGCACCTCCAAAATGGACTGCGTCCTCTCTCCCAGTGACTGCGCAGTCTCTATGAAAGCCCAGCTCCGCAGCAAACCCAAACAACAAAACCTCTCACAAAAGACTGAAGAAATAACCTTGCCTGAGCAGGCACTCGAAGTCCCCCGGGGCTAAGAGCGAGATCTCTGACCGGAGACACTCAATGCACTAAACAGTGCTGCAGACGGGCTAAACAGCCAGCGTGCTCAAGACAAAACGTCTAGCTCAATATCATCAACAACAGAATGAATCAAATGAGAAGGCTCCTCCTACTTTTATAACGTTGGCCTTCCTCCAATCCCAAGGCCATCACATCAACGTAGCCTCCATCTCTTGCCACGTGCCCAATCTCTCCTGCGCAGAAGCTTCTAGAGCTAACGTAGGCCCCCTCTCTACGTGGTGCTTGGCCCCCTTGGCTCCCCCTTAAGTCACAACGTTGTGCTACTAGGAGGGTGTTTTATTTCACTTAAGTGAGTTAGACCCTCTCCACTCACTTTTTATTTATTTACAAACTATAGACAACAAAACTAAACAAAATCAAATATTCGAATTAGCTGTCGTTAATTAGGAATATTACAAATTGCCACATCGTGCTGCCAATTGCTCCACTGCAACTCAGTTGCTGAAAAGTAAGCAACTGAAGGACCCTTGCCCAGTCACTGAAAAACAAGTCAATCGGGTTGCATCTCATAACTGAAGCACCCGCACTGCTGCTCTACGCTGTCTCTTTGAGCCGCTGTGTTGTTGCTGCTCTTCACTGTGTTAGCACTGCCCCTCTGCGTTGTTGAAGTCCTATCAGCCTCTGCGCTGCTGCTGCCACTGCACTGCGTTGCTCATCTCTTCAGCGTCCCAACACTGCTCCGCTCCTGTAGCTCATTTGTGATCCAAGAGTCTGGGCTCCTCAAGGATCCTTCCTTCACTATCTGTAACTACTCTATAGATCAAAGTCGCCCCACCTCTTCTCTCGAGGTTCATGAGCACTCATGGCTACATCATCACTAGATCCATCCTCTTCTTTAGCCGCCACAACCTTGGAATCAGCTTCCTTGTCCTTCTTCCTTGGAGGACAAGTGGTGGCGAAGTGTCCAAGTTCACCACACCTGAAGCATCGGATCTTGGATAGATCCCTCTTCTTCTTCCCTTGCTACTTCTTGGATGCAAGGGCTGCATCTTCCTCTTCCTCTTCCTCCTTCACTCTACTGGATCCGGTGTTGTTTTGTCTCTTGGTCATCTGACGGATTTCCTCTTGTTGGAGGGTAGCCCACATGTCGTCCCAATGAGGAAGGTCATGTCTGCTCAAGATGCTTTGGACAAATGTTTCCCATTCATCTGAGACTGCATTTAGAGCAGTCCTCACCATGACATCATCCTCCACTTTAACCCCCATGGCAATCAGCTGATCCCAGATCATCTGCAACCTGAAGAGGAAAGGATCGATTTCCTCCCCCTTATTCATCACAAACAACCTCATCTGGTTCTCCAGAAGCATCTTCTTCTAGACGGATTTTCCTTGATACATTGTAGTCAAAGTTGTCCACATAGCATTAGCCATCTTCTTGTCGGCAATGTGTGGGACCACGAGATCCTTGACCCTGTCCATGATAAAGCGCTTAGCATGCGCCTCCGCTTCATTATGCTTCACTAGAAGAGCAGCGTCAGTTGGTGTAGCCAAGACGTTCTCTGCATGTTCCAGAAGTCCGTATGCCTCTAGGACTGTCAGGATTCTGGCCTTCCAGATAGCAAAGTTGGACAAGCCGTCCAACCTATCCTGATCACGCAGTCCGTACGATGCCATCTAGCTCAAAACAATCTGTCGAAACAGATGCTCGGATCTAGGGTCCTTGGCGAAAAAAGGCACCCTCTATAGTAATTTCTCCCTCTGACAACTGATTTCCCTCCTCGGAAATCTGTCAAATCCCTTGAATCAACCATCTTCGATCACCCTCCTGATTGATCCTTATATTTCTTTGGCAAAAATCTGTTGAATAGTTGTTCTCCTCCCTCTCTTTGTCAACTTAGCTAGGCACTGTTCTGCACCGGCAGAACCTGTGCCACACCAGCAACTTCTGAAGACTGGAAGCTACACTTCCAACCCCGACAAACTGCATAGCGTCATTGCAATCTGGATTGTGTAACCCTTTAGGGTCTGCTTCAGCCACTGCGTCACCTCAGTGTGCCTCTAACTAGCACTGTGTCACCCTTACTGGTGCTGCGTCAGCCTCTGCATAAGCAAGGTTGGCTCTGCGTCACCCTGATGGTGCTGCGTCAGCCTCTGCTTGAGCAGACTGGCTCTGCGTCCCTCTCAGCTAGGTCTGCGCCCCTCTTGATACTGTGCTGCCTTCTCTGATCTATGCTGCTTCAACAACCCTTCCTGCAGCAAAAATTCTTCAGCCGCTTTGCTAGAGATTCAGCTTGATCTGCAATGCTCTGATACCATGTGAAAATTTCTAAACGGAAATCCTTCTGCAGTATCTTGATTTACTTTTCCTACTTGATTTAAATTACAAGTTAATTTTCTGAATTATTCAGTAAAATCAGTAAAGTAAACACAACTGCGGCCTACACAATTACAGATCATTTATTGAACTTCACGCACACATGACAAAGTGACACAGATTTTTTGGAAAAATGTCCCCGGAAAAACCCAATGCGGGAAAAGCGGTGCAACTACCTCTAGAGGGTTTTATTATTATGCAGAATCTGAATACAACAATATCCGGGCACCAAAATGATTCGCCCTACAGAGAAATTACACGACAGTAGTACCTCTTTAACTCGGAGACAGAATATATGGCCGATTCACACCCTCAAACGGTATTTACAGAACTCAAGCCCTTTCTGTCCCACCGGAAACCCCAACGTTTTCCCGTAGCCCTCTGCGTCAGCCTCTGCATTGCCCTGGATGGGCCTGCGTCAGCCTCTTTGGGCTTACGCTGCCCTGGATGGGCCTGCGTCAGCCTCTTTGGGATTACGCTGCCCTGGCTGGGCCTACCTCACCCTTGAAGGGTTGCTGCTGCCTCTGCGCTGCCTTATGCGTGGCTTTGGCTGAACTGTGTATCTCTGGCTGGCCTCTGTGCTACCTGGTACACTGCCTCTCTGCCATTGTTGTATTCTTGGCCTCGGATCAGATTATCCCTTGCCAATCTTTGCCTCTCACTGCACTGCAAACTCGCTTTGAAATTCTTAGCAAAACCCGCCCTACAATTCCGAATTAGCTCAGTGCATCCACTATCGTGTGTGTTCCTCAACTAACCCCAAGCCCTTCTCTTATACTTTTCTCCTTGGCAAACCAACAACCGTGATCTAATCTCTAATCAACAGCTAAGATTAGAAGCTGCTTGATCCACGTCACTTAGAACATTCTCATCACATGTTTAATTTAATTCACTTTAATCTATTAATTTTTTCTAAGTTAGACTTAGGGTCCTTAATTAAAAATATTAATTATTTGAATAACTATCAAACTAGATGAAATTTCTCCAAACGCTTTCTGGGTATTGGATATCTCATGTACTCCAGCTCCTTCACAAAATTTTGGAGCTAGAGCAGATCCGATGCTACCCCAAAATCTCAACATAGAACACATGAGATCTCCAAGACCCGAAAATCGTTTGGAGAAATTCCACCCGGAGCTTAAGTTATTCAACTAATTAATTATTTTAATGGAGACCCTAAGTCTAACTTAGGGAAATTAAATAATTAAAGTGAATTATTTTAAACTTGTGGGTGAGAATGTTCTAGGTAACAAGGATCAAGTCTTTTCTAATCTTAGCCGTCGATTAGAGATTAGATCACGGTCGTTGATTGATCAACAGGAAAAGTATTGAAGGAAGGCTTGGGGTCAGTTGGAGAACACGCAGAGTGGCAGCACTTGAGCTAAGTCGAACTTTTGGGGCTCGGTTTGCTGATAATTTTCGAGTGAGCTTGTAGTGCAGCGAGGGGCAGTTCGGCAAGTGGGATTTCTGAGTCCAAGGCCAAGAATACAATAGCAGAGAGGCAGATTCGTACCACAGAGCAGCGTAGGCCCAGGAGGGGTGACGCAGAGGTAGCATAAGCCCAAGAGGGGTGACGCAAAGCCAGAAGGGCACACACAGAGGGACGCAGGCCCAACTAGGGTGACATAGTCACTTAGTGACCAGTGTTGGGGTTTCAGTGGGTCTGATTGGGCTTGTATTTAACAGATCTGAAAGGGTGACGCAACCACACTAAAGGGTGACGCAGGGACTGAGTAGGCACCTATGTGGTGCTTCATTCTGAGCTGAATCAACTATAATACTTGTCTCCAGAAATAGAGGTACATCTGCCGAGATTTTCTCTGTTGGGTAAACCACTACTGGTACCCTAGTTTGTATTCAGAAATCTGCATAATAATAAAAACCCTCAAGAGGTGCAGTACCGATTTTCCCGCATTGGGTTTTTCCAAGGACATTTGTCCAAAAAATCTTGTGTTTCCTTTGTCGAATGTGCTTAATTCTTCAGTACTTGATCTGTATAATTGTGTGGGCAGAAGTGTATTTACTTCGATGTTTTTCATGTATTATTCAAAAAAATAACTTGTTAAGTTAAATGAACAAGTAGGAGAAGTAAATTAGATTACTGTTGTAGGATTTCTGTTGAGTAGTTTCACAAATTTTCACAGGGAAGCTGAGATCTTCCTAACAGGGTTGTTTCACATCATTTGGGAGCAATCTGTAGTAGCATTTCCAGGTGCACAGATTCAGCCAGCAACGTAGAGGGCCAAGCCCAAGAGGGCCAATTTTTGGGGTAAGCCATTCCACAATTCCTTCGCGAGTTATTGTGGGTTTTGTGAGTAGAGTCCGGGGTGAAAAGCCTGAAATTTTCTGAGCGTTATTCCAGGCCCTATCAACATATTCAGTGGAGTAGAAGCAACATTATGGGCAAGGACTGCGCAGAGCTAGAGCAGCACAATGTACCTTTGAGGGTTGATTTGAGTTTGTTACAAAGGCCACTTCAGCTTGCCTTGAGCAAGCCCACGTGCCATCATTCCAACACCCAAATTGTACACTTTGTATCAGGTTAATAAAATGGCTCAGACCTGAATTTTATGGCTCCAGTTTGTGTTTTGATGGTGTAATTATTTTTCTATTGTTAATGTCTATTGATGCATTGTTATTATTGTTAATTTCCAATTAGGAATATTACATATAAGAACTCGATTGCAAAATGATAAAAGTACCTTTTTAGTAGTTTCCCACCTTCATCCAAATGCTAATGGAAGATGGGTGATTAGCACATGGCTGATGCAAGTGGTAGAGGAACATGGAATATCATCGTCTAATGGTGGTTGGCAAGGTATGCTGAATGTCTGATTGACTAGTTGGCTGTCAACTGTAGGAGAAAAATTTACCCATTTTGGTTGGGAACATGCCACATGTAGAGATTTGCTTGCTTGGAGAGTGCCCAATTTAGGAAGAGAAGTATTGTGCATCTTGGAGGAAGGCATCAAGCCCTAGAAAACATGGGGTAGCTTGGATTCTTGTATGGAGGGTTGGAGTTGACTCAAGGATGGTTGGGCTGTGACAATGTCCATATAGGGGGAGTAGATCCAGTGGAGTACATGGCCTCGGAGGAGCGATAGAGTATGTACGGGCTTGTGATGGAGTGTGGACACACCTTGTGTAGCCACATCATCTTGGAGCCTTTCTTGTGTACATGACATTGGAGCTTGACATGTGTACCCTTGGACTATAGTTGTGTGAGCCTACATGTGATTATTGTAGGCTTCTTGTAAAGGCATTGACCCGCATTGTATTGTTGGCCTCTATTGCCTCCCATATATATAGAGGAATGAGAGAGTCCTTCATTCTTTCATTCTTATTTCACTTATCATTCTTATTCTATCTCGTGTAGAGATGTGCCTAGGAAGCGAGCACTAGTCATCCTCTCTCTCATACATCTTCAATGCTTGATCTCTCTCTCTTTGTTGGAGATGCTAAGCTTTTTTTGATCTTCTTGGAACATCTTGAAATTTATGGTTAGGGTGTCATCCCTTTGAGATTTGGAGATTGGGTTCTTGAGATGAAACCCTAGGTTGTATTTGGTGATGAAGAAGAGGATACATATTGCCTTGGATGACTTGCTGTGAATGTTTCAAAACAGAAACCCTACTTGCAGTGTCTTGATCTACTTCGCCTACTTGTTTAATTTCCCTAAGTTAGACATAGGGTCCCCATTAAAAAATTTAATTGTTTGAATAGCTATTACCCCAGACGAAATTTCTCCAAACGCTTTCTGTGTCTTGGAGATCTCGTGTGTCTTAGCCCCTCCACAAAGTTTTGGATCTAGAGCACACCCGATGCTACCGCAAAATCTCATCACCCTCTTAGCGAGGAGTGTGCTCTAGCAATACCTCCACACTGAAGCATCACCTGATCTCGGCATTGGTCTCTGCGCTGCCGATGCTTGGCCTGCTGCCCTCCATCCACTATGCTGCTACTTTCTGTATTGTTACCCATGTCACTGCCATCGACACTGCTACATTTGTACTGCAGCTCCCTCTCAAATTGCTACATCATGCTGCCCATTGCACTACCACTGCTAACTGCACTGCAACTCAGTTGCTGAGAAGTAAACAACTGAAGGACCATCACCCAAACACTGACAGACAAGTCAGTTGGGCTGCATCTCATCACTAAAGCTCCCTCTGCTGCTGCGTTGCGCTAACTCTCTGAAGCACTACGTTGTCTGCTGCACTACACTACGTAAGCTCTGCCTCTGCGCTGCTAAAATCCCGTCAGCCTTTGCACTGCTGCTGCCTCTACTCTGCACTGCTCCAGACTTCAACATCCCAGCTCTGCCTCTTCTTCACTATGATCATCTGCACCCACTGCTCTAGTCATCCTGCTACTGTCTTAAGGCTCCCGTAGCACGTATGTGATCCAAGAGTTTGGGCACCTCAAGGATCCTGCCACCATCTGTAGCTTCTCTACAGATCAATATTGTCGCACTTCCTTGGTTCATGAGCACTCATGGCTACGTCATTGTCACTGCCATCGTCCCCTTTCGCTGCTACTACCTTGGAATCAGAAGATTCCTTGTCCTTCCTCTTAGGACAAGAGCTGGAGAAGTGTCTAAGTTCGCCACATATAAAGCACCGAACTTTTGATAGGTCCTTCTTCTTTTTCCCTTGCTGCCTCTGTCCCTTATATGCAAGGGCTGCATCCTCCTCCTCCTCTTTCTTTACTTTGACTACATCGCCGTTGCTTTGCTTCTTGGTGATTCGCCTGATTTCCTCCTGACAGAGGATTGCCCACGTTTCCCATTCGTCGGTGATTGCATTCAGGGCAATCCTCACCATGAGCTCTTCATCCAGAATTGACCCCATGGAAATCAGCTGGTCCCGAATAGTCTGAAGTCTAAAGAGGAAGGGATCGATTTCCTCTCCCTTCTGCGTCTGGAACAACCGCATCTGATTCTCCAGAAGCATCTTCCTCTAGATGGAGCGTCCTTGATACATCGTGTTCAATGCTGTCCACATTTCATTTGCTGTGTTCTTCCCGACAATATGAGGGACTACATGATCCTTTACTCCATCCATGATCAAGCTCTTAGCTCGCGCCTGATTCTCGTTGAATTTCTTTAGGGGATCTGCATCGATTGGCACATCTAGGACGTTTTCTGCATGGTCCTTAATGTCGTACTCATCCAGGACTGTCAAGATTCTATCCCTCCAGATAACGAAGTTGGACACACCGCCCAACCTATCCTGATCTCTCAGCCCATGAGAAGCCATCTCTACTCAAACTGTCAAATCAAAAACTCTTCTCCCCTCAGCAAAAGACTGGATCTGGGCTTCTTGGCGAAATAACTCCTCTAGAGAATGTGCTCCCTCTAATAAGTGATTTCCCTCCCGGAAATCCTTTACCTATTCTAATGAATCGGTCCTATATGATCACTCCTCTTGATCAAACTCAGATTCCTTGGCTAGGAATTTGCTGAGCCACTATTCTCCTCCCTCTTTTGTCACGTTTGCTAGGCACTGTTTTGCACTAACAGAACCTGTGCCACACCAACAACTTTTGAAGATTAGAAACAACACTTCCGATCTTGAAAAACTGCACAACAGCTTCCCATCTTGGACTGTGTCACCCTTTGCGTGAACAGACTGGCTCAACGTCCCTCTTCTAATGTTGCGTCAGCCTCTGCATGCACAGACTGGCTCTGCGTCACCCTTGCAAGGTTTGCGTCCCTCCGGGTGCTACGTTGCCTTCTTCTGGATCTCTGCTGCTTCAGTTGCCCTTCCTGCAGCAAATATCTTAAGCCACTTTGCTGGTGGATCAGCTTGATTTGCAATGGCTCTGATACCATGTGAAAGTTTCAAAACAGAAACCCTACTGCAGTGTCTTGATCTACTTCGCCTACTTGTTTAATTAACTTAACAATTTATTTAACTGAAGTATTCAAAAAAACATTAAAGCAGATACAAACTGCAGCCTACACATCTACAAATCATTTACTGAACAACACGCACATGGGACAAAATTACACAGATTTGTAATTTACACAGATTTTTCCAGAAAATCCCAATGCGGGAAAATCGATGCAACAACTCTAGAGGGTTTTATTATTATGCAGAATCTGAATACAACAATCTGGGCACCAGAAATGGTATGTCCTACAGAGAAAATACACGACAGTTGTACCTTTCACTCGGAAATAGAAAATATGGCTGATCCAACCCTCTACTGGGAATTACGAATTCGAGCCCGTTCTGGCCCACTGGAAACCCTTAGTGCAGTCTTCTCCAGCCTTTGCGTCAGCTCTCTGCCCAAGCGCAACCTCTGCGCAACACAGGCTTCCCCTGCGTCACTCTGGAAGGCTCTACGTTGCCTCTGCGTCACCCAAATGGCTCTACATCACCCTTTGCATGGCCTCTGCGTCAACTTGGTTGGGCTGCGTCCCTCCTACTGGCCTTTGCGCTGCTTTGGTACGATGCTGCCTCTCTGCTGCTGTTTCCTCGGCCTCGAATCAGAACATCCCTTGCCGATCTTTGCCCCTCACTGCACTACAAATTCACTTCGAATTCCTCAGCAAACCCTGCCCCAAAAATTTGACTTAGCTTTAGTGCTCTGCAATGTGTGTGTCTGTCCTCCAACTAACCCCAAACCCTTCCTTTATACTTTTCTCGTTGGCAAACTAACGCTCGTGATCTAATCTCTTATCAACAACTGAGATTAAAAGAAAGCTTGATCCACGTCACTTAGAACATTTCATCATGTGTAATTTAATTCACTTTAATTTTTAATTTCCCTAAGTTAGACTTAGGGTCCCCATTAAAAAATTTAATTATTTGAATAACAATTACACCAGATGAAATTTCTCCAAACACTTTCTATGTCTTGGAGATCTCATGTGTCCACAAAGTTTCAGAGCTAGAGCACACCCGATGCTACCCAAAATCTCAACACTTGTTTGATAGATTCATGCTTGTAGGAGCTCCTTTGTTGAGCCAGGGATTTTCTTCTTTTTCTCTAGCTATGATTTTGGAGAGCTAGTGGATTGTACTAGACTTGAGATAAATAAGTCTGTGGTATGTACATGAATTTCATTTTATGCATATTTTCAACGGTCCAATACGTGTAAATTGCAGATTTGATTTTCAACCATCTATGTTCTTCATGGTTGGTAATTTCCAGCTATGTATTTCTTGTTGATTTGACATAAGTTAAGGGCAATCATGTATTGATTTATGTTTTAAAATTATAATTGAAGAAGATAAAGGCTGTATTACTGCTGTAAATAACAGTTTTCAGGTCTGGTATATGCATATGATAAGATTGCGCTAGAGAACAAAAACTTATCAAAAACTTTTGGTATCTTTTTCTTTGGATTTCTTAGAATTTTGGGGTTGTTACTAGTTCAAATATTGTCTGGTACCACTCCTGTTTTGTTTTGTATTTCCTAACAGCTCTAAGGTGGAATTCACAATGCTAAGATACGGAAAACCTCTAGCCTAAAGGTGATTTGGCATTAATTTCCATATTTTCATAAATTTCCATATCTTATTTGGGTCAAATTTAGTCGAATCACGTCAAACACACCAAGACATGATTTTGACAATGATTTTGTGAGCTCATTGGCAACTTTGACTGAGATTCAGTGAGTTTGATTGAATGGATAGCTGGTTTTGACTGAGTATGATCATTTTGACAATCTTGCCAAACTTTGACACCTGTTTACATATTTTAAATATTTATCGAGTGATTTTTTATTGTTATATTTGGATTTTTATGTAGAGTTTTTCCCAAGTTGGAAACATTCACTTACTCTTCGTCTTTTTCATGCGACAATGGTCGCCACTACGTTCATGACACTTGGCCTCACTCAAGCCATTTAGCTCAAATGTTGAGATTTACTTTCTATGCTAAAGCACGCTCAAAGGTAGACCACTCTATTTTTCAGGATCAATGATTATGTAGACATAGTATATTGTAGGTTGAAATAGAAACACATCTTCAGGTTCCACGGCTACTATGAGATCAAGGGAGGTATGGTTCTCTCCTAAAGAGATGTCAGACTTGCTAACGCCCTAAGTAATAGGACATGTCCATTAAGGGGGTTGTGCCTTTATCATGAATGTTGGATATATGATACACTAGGACGTGTCCTAAAGAGGACGCATGCTAAATATGTGTTCGATACATGCTCTAAATGTGTCCAACACCACGAAGTGAAAAAGACCTGTTCGGAGTCTTAAAAAGTGATTTTTCTTGATGAAAACAAAAATCTGTGATGTGTCTCTTGATGGTATATGTTTGGACAGTAGTCTTGAGTTGGCATTAGCCAACTTGGATCTTAATGAACTAGTGCTAGAGCCGATCAATTTTGATGATAGTGATCTTCTTGAGGGGTCATCCTCTACACCAACATATGCATATATTGAATTGGATATAAAGGAGGAGGATGGAGGACAGAGCAATGACAATGGTTGTAATTTTGATGATTCTGACATGGAGGACTGCTGGCAGTGATGAGCTATGAGATTCTTCCATCTATGGTTGTAATATCCGAAATGGGATATTTTAACTAAAAATGCAGAAATAGACTTGAGCAGCAAAATAAATGGAAATAAACACACAACCACCAATATAACACAATGGATGTCGATAAAATCACTGAGCCATTTTATTAATCCATGGTAAAAAGTACATCAACATAAAGGAACAGAGGAACCTGAGCTTGCCAAGCAAGCGGAGCAAAACCCAGAAAGATCTCTGGCCCAACTGATGAATGACACTGGCAATGATGCAGATGGCTCGGCAAGAAGACTGCTGCAAATCGGCTACGGCAAAAGCTGTCACTGAACCCACTGAAGCACAAGTTGAAGATTTGAATGATCCTCACACCAATCCCTGAAGCTCTGCGAAACTTCTAAATGAAGTCTCCTCAAGAGAGTTGGGTTTTCGTCCAACACTCACAAATCACCCGAGGGTTTCCGTCCTGGGGCTACGGCTGAAGTAGAGAACCACGTTTCACACCTCTCATACAATAGAATAACATGATCCCCAAAGATATCCCGCAATGGCCTCCTCCCTTTCTTTTATAGATCTCTTGGAGCCTTCTAGAACATTATTTTATTATTATTTTATTCATGGAGCACTTTTCCCTCTTATTAAAATATTCCTTTTTAATGCAGAAAAGAGTGAATCGGCTACCACGTCTCCTCCGGTCACTGAAATTCATGTCCAACTATCCCATCATGGAGGTATCCTCGCCCCGGTTCTGATGAGCTATTACACTAAGGTGTTCTGTCATGTATTCCTTCCGGAATGCCACCTTGAGCGTAATTAGCTGAGTTAAGCCCATAAATAACTCAAATTTCCGAAAGTTATCGGAATGCACCGGAACGAAAGCCAAACTGCTTAGATGATGGAATATATCAAGCGAATGCCACCCGACCACATAGAAACTCCTCAAAACTCCTCCAAAAGGCCCCTGGGCCCACTGATGACACCAACTTGTACCTGTGACTGGTCTGCTCCTAACTCTGGAAGTCCCTCCTAGCCCTGTCATAGGTGACACCAAAAAAAAGAATATTACAATGGTTCTCATAGCTACCCAATTTTCTAAATGTTTCAGGGTCTAAAAATTTTGGATCTTAATGTCTATTTCATTTTTGTATTTGTGTGTGTGTGTATTCCAGTTTCTAAACTGTTGGCAGTGATGAGCTATGAGATTCTTCCATCTATGGTTCTCATAGCTACGCTATTTTCTAAATGTTCCAGGGTCTGAAAATTTTGGATCTTAATGTCTATTTCATTTTTGTATTTGTGTGTGTGTGTTCCAGTTTCCAAAAAATTTGGATCTTTATGTCTAGTTCATTTTTGTATTTATGTGCGTGTATAATGTGTCCCCTTTGTCTTATTTCCAAGGTCAATGTGTCCCATGGTGGATACTCATATCCATGTGTCCTTGTATCATGTGACTTAGCTGACACCCTTTTTTAGGATATTAAGGATTAGAGATGTGTGGCCCCATTTGTTGGAGAGGTCAATTATAAATCCCGTGTTCCTTGATAAAGGATACTCTTAGGACTGTTGTTTGAAATTGTCTTTACCTCTTATTGTCATCTGTTTGATTCCTCAGCTAGGTCAAACTGAAAGTCAAACTATGTTGATACTAAAAAATCTGTATGGCTCCGTAGCCTCTTTGCAAGATTCTAAATGATATATCCCACTTCCCAGGCATTCATGTGGATGAGATTTGCAGACTCTAATCACCGAATTGGCATCTCATTACTAGTTTCTTTATTCCATTGGTAAATAGGCTTCGGCCTTAAATGGTGGGAGAGATACTTTGTCTGCCCAAGGTTGGCGGAGAGTTTCTCTCCCCTATCGAACCCGCTCCCGGAGCGAATGCTTAGAGGGTGATATTAATGACAAAAATCCCTATACGAATCTAGAGGTAATGATAAAGATACCTCTGGTTCAATCTATGTTTTTATGTTTTTTATGTTTAATTCATCATTCTACATGCTTTTGTTGACATATATGCATCAAAATAAAAATAAAAATATTAAAAATATATATATTATAAAAAACTCTCCCCGAAACTCTCCCGGACCGAGAGCTTCTGAAAATGGCGCTCCCACTCCTGCTCCCCATTTTCGCTCCCGCTCCCAAGTAACCTTGTGTCTGCCTCAGGAGTCAGAAGCCTTTAATCTTTCTCACAAGACCTTATCAGGTTACTGCCCAGGATTGAGCAAGGGTTTGATGTCTCTAGATTTCACTTTTCTTAAAATACGGAGAAACTGTGTGTTGGTTTAGGATAGTGAGTAGACTTCTTATTGGCCAAAACCTATATTACTTGAGATATTGTTCATTTGTATTAGTTTAAATTATAAGCTTGGACTGGATCGATATAGAGCTATGAAGATTTACACAACTAGTATAGTTGTTTATGCTCAAGATAGTTATGCCCCACACAGTCCCTTTCTTTATTATATATGTCATAAATTCCAGTGGCATTGACCATTTTTTTCTGTTGAGGACAATAATGTATTTTCTTCCTTCCTTCAGTTCTCTTTGTAATATTTAATAAGTGGGGTTGAACTTTGTTTGCAGTAGTCAGCAAGGAGGAGACGTGGTTTGATACTGTAGCTTCCTTAGAGTCTGACTCGGATGAGGACTTCATAAGTGTTCCTGGAGGTACAGGATCGTTTAATGTTCTAGCTCTGTTAGACTTATCCTCATGCAGAATCATTTATTTGGAACTTCAAATTTTTAATTACTTGATTGTTGTTAAGACTTCCAATTATTTTTTACTTCATAAGCTAGGAACACATATGGCATGCAGATATCATCTGTCACAGTGTTTTAATACATGGTGTGCAGACTTTTTCCCTTCTGCAAGCGACACTTTGAGTCAACCATCAAGTGTTCAGGGATCACCTCACGCAAGCATTGCATCTCTTAAAGATATCATGTCTAAACACGAAGGTTTGGATGACTGTACCTCAACAACAATATTTGTTACCAAAAAATCAGTGGGCAAACTAGTCAGTGATGAGAGTAGTTTGTATGCTGGATCTAGTGCTTCATTAGAGGTGCAAGTAAGTGCACTTCCTTCATTGAGACATGCAGGCGAGGTGGGAAATATCAAGAAGGTCAGCCCTTCAGCAACTGAAGCAATACAAAGAAAGCCAGTGTCAGAAGCTCCTGAAGAATGTTCTAATGTTTTGACAGTAGATGCACTTTACATCGAAGAGGGGAATACATATGAGTGCCCTGGGAAGCAGACAATTAAATCCTGCTTGCCTCGTTTCATTCCAAGTGTTAGCTTTGCTGACAAGAAAAGACCGCTAAGTCCTGGTCCACCAGGGACCAGGAAAAAGGAAACAGTGATTAAGCTTTCTTTGAAGCGGCAGTCCATTGATGGACATGAGAATACTGATTCTTGTAAGTCTGTCTGATGCTATAATTCCTCTACACAAGTTTATATTTTATTGGTGAGGTACATCCTTTTATTGTTTTGAAGAGTCATCGAACAATAAAGTTGAGGTTCTGCTGGCTGGGTCTTGCAAGCTTAGAGATGACTAATGTGATTCTATATTTATTTGAATTACAAATTTTATGCTTGCTATAATAAGTTCTCATAAACTATTCCTAACATTTGTTGGGTCACATATTTATCATCATTTTCAGATATTAAAATACAAATCTCAACTTTCTCAACCATGTAATCTAATATAGTCTCTAAGTAATATATGTGTGTGTGTGTAGAGCCTGTGTTTATAGTTTCATTTATTCTACCAATGGCTGTCTTTTCAACTTGGGACACTTGTCGTTGTAACTTTTCCTTTTACCCCCAATTGTTTATACTCCACTAAAACATAATTTTTTTGACCATCTAAGTTTCTATGTTTTTTGTCACTTGTGGTACATGGTACATAGTACATACACCTACAGTGATCCTACATTGTACCATGTCTGCAACTCTTCAGGAAGGTTCTAGTCAATATGCATTTCAACATGTGGCAGTCATGCACTTAAGTTAATTTCAATCAAATGAACTATGAACTAGCCAGGATCTCAGCTAGTTTTGTAAAAATCACTGGTTTATCAGTGACATCACGGATTTCAAGATATTTACTCTAAAACGAAAAATCAAGATTTTTTGTCGACTATTGCTGATTTCTGGCCATTTTGTCTGATTTAAAAAAGGGAATATATTTTTTAATTCTTAATTTTGCCAATATTTTCCTCATTTTTGCAGATGTCCCAAGTTCATCAGCCCCTGCAATTTTTGCTGAGGCTGATGTTTGCAACATTGATCTCAACCGCATGATTGAAATTAGTTGTTCTCACTAGGCTAGATTTTTATTCACATATACTATTGATTTGATGAATATGGCTATAGCCTTGAAATCAGAAAGTGTTTTGGTGTGGATCCCTTGGATAATGAATGTAATTTCATACTGTTTTTTATTTTCTTCTATTATATTAAAACGTCTTAAAAGGTTGCTTTAAAATAAGGGTTCTCAGACATCCTTCTTAACCTAAATTTGATTGGATATCTAAATGGATGTACTTTCACTCTTTATTGTTAGTGAACAGATTTCGATTTTTAATCTATTATAAACCATTGATTAGAGTTAATCCTTCAATTCCTAGTGCTCTTAGCTTGACCATATGTGATATTTGTATTTCTTCTGTCTGTAATTAATTTACAGAATATCACAGATTAGCATTTTACCTTCGGGTGGCACAGATTAAGATCACCACTACTTATGCATACTTGGGGGTTCAGTACTCACAGTCTAGATTTTGTTTGAGGAAAGCTCTCCAGCCCAAGACCAACAGGGGCTATAGCTTCCTCACTTTCCTTGAGATATAGTGCTTTTAGAACCATTTCTAGGGCATATTGTCCAGGATGGAACTCATGGATAGAATCATCAGATGCATTGTTCTCTGTGTTGTGGAGGTTTGGGGGCCTAGTTTGCTAGAGTTGGACTAGGCCATTAAAGAGAGAGTTTAGGTTCTCATGCATTGCCACCTAAGTCACCAGATTCATCAGACAAAGATGAGAGCAGCTATAACCCACTTCCTTCTTCCAAGAATAAAATAAAAGCAGACTACTCGCTACCTTTGGGAATTTTTTTTTATCAGCTGGCTCAGAGGTTGTCACTTTCAAAGGTCCCAAACAACAGGTCGAAGCATGCCATGCTTCTCAAGGAGTGTTTGGAATTTTTGAATGAACATTTAGTGGTTCGTGCATGTGCTCATGAACAGGTATCAAGACTGACCCTGAAGCGCTATGTTGAATTGGACTCGATCATTAGGACCTTGCTTTGGGAGTCTGAACCCTCTATTACTGATGTTGAGAACATATCATCTTTGGTGCTTTCATCAGCAATGTCCAGCTCAATGGTTCAGGAAGATTCACCTATGGACAATACAGAAAATGAACTGTTCGGTTTTAAATTCTCTGATAGAGTTAATGAAAAATCCCATAATACATCTTTGGAAGTTTCAGTACCAAAAACATCTTTAGAAAGGAAGGTCAGATGTGGTATGTTTATTTCGTCCATCTTTACTGAAGAAATGTGTGTCAAGAACCATTTGCCTGAAGTTATCCTAAAGGATGTCCTTGGACCACTGCAAATTTGAGCTGTACTGCTTCAGCAATATGCTGGAGAAAGGGCCATGATTCAATAGCCAGAGGAAGTGACAAATACGTAGTTAACAGACCTGTTAGTTCTGTCCTAAATCAAATAGATTTTTCAATTTAGCTGTGTCTTTTCTCTAAGGCTTCAAGCTCACAGCTCGAGCACAATATTGCACAGGATGAAATTTTTGAAAATGATAAGCTTCATCCCTTACATGGTTGGGGAAGCAACTTCCCTGGTCATCTTTCTGAAGGCCCCATACTCTTGGTCAGGTGAAGACGATGGGTATGGACAAGGCAACATATATCCAAAGATGAAAGGTAATCATTTTCTGTAGGGAATAATGCCTTCTCTCTCTCAAAAACCCCGGCAAGCTTTGACAGCCAGCCTGTATGGAATGTTGATGATGCTATTGTCTCTGTGATCAAAGGGTCAAAGACTCAATACGTAAAAAAAATGGATATTAAGGAATCTAATGTATCCTGTACTGGTTGTGTCCAGATTGCTTACGATAGGAAGCGATCAGTGTAATGTCCCTTCAAAATAATTTTTGCTAAAGGAAGATTCATAATTTAGCATTTTTGACTATTTTGGGGCCAAGGTGCTTTTGGAAATAATACTTAGGAGAAGAGGAGGCCGAAACTCTTTGGCTAGTCGAAAGTGGGGGCCACCCCTCATGAAATACACAACCCCTTGGGAAGAAACTCAAATTGCTAAGGGAAGGAGGTCGAAATTGCTAGGTGGAGGGACCCATATTGAGGCAAGGAGAAAATTATAAATAGGAGGATGGCAGCTATAGGGGATTTTGACGCTTTGACAAATTATTTGCACTTCGCACGCTTGAGCTGCTTAGCTGAGTTTGCACCCGAGATTCTCAAGCATGTTTCTCAACCCTTGCTTCGGTGGACTTCGAGTGCCAGCCCTAGGAGGGAGATCGATTCACTTGTGGGTTCGTTCAACTTCTACTTCAGGCCATCCATAGGAGTTTGCTGGCAATTTCCTGGGTGTAGGCAGGGAACACAATTTGCTTGAAGTGGTCAGCAAAGAGCAGAGATATTGCTGAGGTTTCCAGAGGAACCTTACACTTCCATTTGCTGGAAAATTTGGGAAAAGGTTTAGGCAAATCAGGGAAGAGTTTTGCTGAAGCAACGTGGCCATTTGGGTGACTGTGTGGGCCTACGCAGGAGGACTTTCTAGGCACACGTGGGAGTGAAGGGAGTGACCCCTTGGGGCTGATGTGAGCTGGGGACTTGAGGAGATTTTTGGAGGACTTTTTCCCTAGCATTTTGCAGTGTTTTTGGAAGGTTGGAGCAGTGTTTCATGTGGTGGGCTGAAATTCCCAGTGAGTGGAGGAGCACGCTGAAATTGGGGTCAATTTCAGGGGTCAGAAGTTGGTCAAACCCTTTCCGGGTTTTGGTGGTTAATTTGAGAGGAGTCCGGGGTAAATTTTGCAGAATTTTGAGCACCAGAGGTGGGTCATTCAGTGGGTTCTTTCCAGCAGACTGAACAAAATTTCCAGGGCAGCGCAGAGCATAGCCGTAACAGAATATTCTAGCATCTGGGCATTGTATTTTTCCACGTGGGGCTTGTCTAGCTTTCCTTTTTGGCAAGCCCAGGTGCACTCCTAACATACCCCCATTGTACTATGCTACATTTAATAAAATGGCTCCGCTGGGTGTTATTTTTGTCAAATTTTTGGGTGTTCACTTATGCCTCTAAATTTTTGTCTGCATGTTCAACTTTTCTTTGTTTATCATTGTATTTTGTAAGTAGGAATATTATAGTGGTAGGATTGGGATCTGGGAGGATTGTTTGTTTGTTGGTATAGTGAGAGATCAGTTTGGGATCCTGGCATTGAGGGGTCTATTCCGAGCAATTTGACACAGGTGCATAGCAGCACCCAGTGGTTTGTATGGGATCCGGGGATTGGGTCTCAGTTGCGACGGGCCAACAAAGTGGCCGACATATTTCGATTGCTTGAGGGCAAGCAATCTTGGGGCGGAAGGTCTATAATATTCCTTTTTTTGGTATCACCCATGACAGGGCTAGGAGGGACTTCCAGAGTTAGGAGCAGACAGGTCACATGTATAGATTGGTGCTATTAGTGGGCTCAGGAGCTTTTCGGAGGAGTTTTGAGGAGTTTTCATGGTATCTGGAGGCATTTGCTTGATATACTCCATCATCTGAGCAGTTTGGCTTTCGTTCCGATGCATTCCGATAACTTTAGGAAATTTGAGTTATTTATGGGCTTAACTCAGCTGATTATGCTCAAGGTGGCATTCCGGGAGGAATACATGATGGAACACCTTAGTGTAATAGCTCATTGGAACCGAGACGAGAATACCTACATGGTGGGACAGTTAGACACAGATTTCAGTGACCGGAGGAGGCATGGTAGCCGATTTACCCTTTTCTGCTTAAAAAAGGAATATTTTAATAAAAGGGAAAAGTGCTCAATGAATAAAATAATAATAAAATAATGCTCTAGAAGGCACCAAGGGATCTATAAAAGAAAGGGAGGAGGCCATTGGGAGATATCTTTGGAGTAGATCATTTTCTTATGTATGAGAGGTTTGAGGACGCGGTTCTCTACTTCGTGCCGTAGCCCCAAGACGGAAACCCTCGGGTGATTTGTGAGTGTTGGACGAAAACCCAACTCTCTTGAGGAGACTTCACTTAGAAGTTTCACAGAGCTTCAGAGATTGGTGCGAGGATCATTCAGATCTTCAACTTGGACTTCATCATCTTCAATGGGTTCAGTGACAGCTGTTGCCGGAGGGAGAGTGCAGCAGTTCAGTTTTGGGAGGCCATCACCGTGTAGCAGAGCAGCAGTTCAGTTTTTGGAGGCCATCACCGTCTAGCAGAGCAACAGATTGTATTGTTGGCCAGTTTTCTGTCTTAGCTCTTTCTGGGTCAGATCTATATATAAACCCCTCTTATTATTTATAATAAAAGCTGAGATTCTTCCTGTTCTATATGGTATTGGATTGCAGTATTTTATGTGTTTAATTTTACATGGCAATCTTTTGTTGAATAAATGTTGATTTTATGACATAATATGGAGTTCAGTTAATTTTCTGCATTTTTAGTTAAAATATCCCATCCGGGATATTACATTGATTTTGTAGCATTGGAAAGTGTTCCAAGTCTCATATTTTGGGAAGAGGCTTGGACATCAGTATTCTAGAGAACCCAGAAATCGTTTGTGGAAATTCCACTTGGATCATGCTTTATTAAAATAATTAATTTTTTTAAAGTGATCCCTGAGTCTAAACTTAGGGAAATTAAATAATTAAAGGGTATTAATAAAGAAGAGTGTGAATCTTCTAGAAAATGAAGATCAAGTCATCTTTTAATCTGAGCCATTGATTAAAGATATAATCTAGGTCGTTGATTCATCAACGAGAAGACTATAAGAGAAGACTTGATGGTCATTTGGAAAGTAAGCCGGGCACATTCTCAGTACCCGAAGGAAATCGATTCCGAAGTAAGAGAATTCGATTTTGAAGGGTGTGGTTTTAGACGCTGGGTTGTAGAGACAGAAGGAGGAGGGAGAAGTTAGCAGAGATGAAGAGAAGGCAGACATAAGACAAAGAGGAGGCAACGCTGAGCAACAACACTGGCCCTCCACGTAAAGTGATGCAGTCCAGCGCAGTGACTGCATAGAGGGGAAACGCAGAATGATGCAGAGGGAGGAAAAGTGTGTACCGTGTGTCGAGAATTCTTCCGAAGTGTTCAGAAAATTCATCTTAGGTGTATGCTAAATATCTACTCGTCATATATTCTGTAAATGATCTTTTCACTACTGAAGATTAATATAAACCCTCATCTGCTGCACCCGTTTTCCCACATTGGGTTTTTTCGGGGACCATTTTCCAAAAATAACAGTGTTCATGTGGTTGTTTCTATTGTGCAATACATGTTCTATTTGTTCTTCTGATTTAGATTATGATTTAGATTAAAGTGAATGCTACAGCTGTATTTATTTCAAAATTTACTGAAGCATTTGTAAATAACTCATCATAAATAAGTAGGCAAAATAAATCAATCACTGTAGTAGCATTTTCAGATTGAAAATTTCACATTCTCTGCGCTGATCTGCCTCTTAGAAAATCGAGTTTTAGCCCTCCTAGCTTAGAAACCCCGATCTTCAGCTAAATCTGAACCGTCTCTCAGAGGCTCTGCGTTGCCCCTACGTGGGTTTGCGTCACCCTCTCTGGGGACTACGTCACCTCTCCTGGTGGATGCGTTGCTTCCTCTACTATCTCTGCTACCCTTGCTTTGCTATGTACTCTTGGTCCTCCGACCAATAATTGCTTCTGCCCCTTGCTACAACTGAATCACTTAGATCTTATCTTCTTCCGAGCACTTCTTCGTCAGAAGAATTCGATTTCTAGATTCATTGTGTGTGTTCTCCAACTGAACCTCAATCCTTTCTTTATACTTTTCTTGTTGAGAAATCAACGGTCGTGATCTAATCCTTAATCAATGGCTAAGATTAAATTAGACTTGATCCTCATCACTTAGAAGCTTCTCACCCACATGTTTAAATTAATTCACTTTAATTATTTTAATTCCCTAAGTTTTAACTTAGACTCCATTACAAATAATTAATTATTTGAATAAATTTCACTTCATGTGGAATTTCTCCAAAATATTTCTGGGTCTTGGAGATCTCTCGTGTTCTAGCTCCTCCACAAAATTTCGAAGCTAGAGTACATCCGATGCTACCCAAAAATCAATATTCTCTACCTACTCCTTCAGTCCATACTCATCTAATTTGAATGTCGTTCTAGCTACCCAAATTCCAAAGTTGGAGGCTCCATCCAATTCGTCTTGATCTCTCAAACCTGCTGTGACCATCTTTGAAAATATGGAAATATAACGAAACCTAAAAATCTAAAGAAAATATATTGGGTTATAAACCCTCGACTTTCTCTTCCCATGCCCTGTATTGATTTACTCTTGCAAATTCCTTGTGCTTAGATATGCTTTGATTCCATGTGAAATTTCCTTAATTGCAGCAACTGGAATTTAATCTTCTATCTATTGGAGATTATTTGCGTTCATAAATTATTTACAACAAATAATGTGGAAATCACTATTGCAATTTTCGCAAATAATAACAAGAACTGAGAAATAATGCACACACAAAATAATTGATACCAATATTTTTGGACAAATTGTCCCTAAAAAAACCCCAGTGTGGGAAAAAACAGTTTTGCAGATGAGGATTTTATTATTAATCTTCAACAAAAATTGAAAATTACAATCTTCTTGCCTCTCACTAGGATAACTCCAACAAATATTTTTCTCTTCACAAAAATTATCTGGAAACCCAAAAATCTCCCTCTACAGATGTATTCAGTGTCGTGAAATTCACACTCCTCCCAATAATTGACATTGGCTATGCAACTCGCAGTAGATTCTCTAGAAATTTGCACTGCCTCCAGGAGAATTCTTCCGCGAGAAAATCTACCTCCAACAACTTGTCTGACCAACTCACACTTCCTTTGGATGACAGCTTTGGCAACTGGCTACTAAAACGAGCTTCTTTGCCACTCGCACTAGCTAACTGGCTACTCACCTGTTGAATTTGGCCTCTTCTTCTTCTAGTGAAATCGATCTTCTTCCTCCCACTGGAAATTGGAACTCACCGAGAAAATTCCTCTGGAAATTTTCTCCCCAGTCTTCTCTATTGAAACCCTTCTATTAGTGTTTCCCTTTCTCAAATTGTGCCCTTGCTCTCATTGCAATTGCATGATTCAAACTCCTTGATGTGTCTCCCACCGACCCATCGATTTTCTGTTATAATCTCTCATTGATGAATCAATGACCATCTAATCATAATCGATGGCTAAGATCATCATGACCCCATCAAGTGACTTTTCCTGAAGTCTCTAGAGAAAAATTGATTTGCCTCGATTAATCTAATTTAATTAACTAGCTTTCTTAAGTTAGACTTAGGAAAATATTTAATAATTGGATAATTAATCTAATTAAGAAATTTTCCTTGAAAACCTTTTTTGGGTCTTGGAGATAATTATCCCCCTGTGTTCATTAGCCTCTTAGACACCAATAGAGACTAGAAAACCTGTCCGAGCTACCAAAAAATAACAAAACATTGTTACCAAATTCCAGCTCAATGGATGTCTTCCCAATTCCTTTGAATGCATAGTTGTGGTTGTCTCCAAGCTTTACCCTTCGTGCTAATCTTTTTTCCATCATCCTAGTGAGATTTCCACGATCTCCTATCATATGTCTTGAAGCACCATTATCTACCAGCCACATACCATCGTCATCTGCAATAAAACCTGTTAGAGCAGAAAAGTAAAAGAAATATTTGTCACCTTTAGATTTCTTTGGATGTTCATCAATGTCTGTTGCTGAAGCATGGTGTTTTCCTTTCATATTTCTATCATTCTCTTTCAGGACATTGGCTCATATAGTGACCAAATCTGCGACAATGATAACATTGAATCTTTGACATATCTTTCTTTCCTTGCAGAGCAGGTCTACCTTTGGTTTTCTTTTCTGGAAACCAAACTTCTTCTTTCCTCCATTCTTCCTTTTGAAACGAGTTGCAAATGCTTGAGAGTCTTCTTCCTTTCTATCTCTTGATATAAGTTTCGATTCTTCTTGAGCACAAGAGGTCCATAGTTCTTCAAAAGAGGGAACTTCCTTTCTTCTACTTATACCGGTTGCAAATGCATCTCATGATCTAGATAGTCCATTAAGTGTTGTAGTCACAAGTTCTTCGCATAGATTACTTCATTAATTGCTTGAAGTTGGTCTCTTAGTTGAGAGATTCTTACAAAATATGGAGCCACAGTGTCACCATTTGTCATCCTTACATCACAAAAATCATTCTTCAAACTCATGACTTGACCAATGTTATTGATTGTAAATAGGATATTTAGGGAATCATACATTGCCTTTGAAGTTTCAAGCTTTGCAATATAGGGGATCGGGTTATCTCTAATGGAATCCACAATAAGACTCTTGGTAATGATGTCATCTTCGAACTTCTCTTTCTACACTATATGTTGGTTCTACAACCTTTCCCTTCACAATATCCAAAACTTCGTTCTTTGCAAGAATAAGAACAATCCTAGTTTTCCAAGCTCTGAAATTTGAAACCCCTTCTAACTTGTTCTCTGATTTCATTGAAGAAGCCATGGATGTAGATCAACAGGGACTCAACAATAGTGATCTCAATGTAGGGTTTTTTCAAGTGCGATCTTAGTGTTCCTTCCTTCACCAAAGCTATGATACCATGTTGATTTTTCAAGTAAAATAGATACAAGCACAATATTTTTGAAAACTGATAATTACTTCTAATGATGTTGATCTTCTTTTAAATTTTGTAGTGTATGATTAAGCAATTATACTTCAAAAATTCAACCATATAAAAGCATTAGGACAATAGAGATCACAATGTACAAAGTGAGCATAAGATTTACTATGGGAAAACCCACTAAAGGGAAAAACCCAACAACCTTTTCAATAGAGAAATTCTTCTTTTCAACAAGAGACACACCTAGACCTCTAGTCAACAGCTAGTTCAAACTGACCTTCAAAAAATTTGTAGTCAGACTTGGTCAACACCCTCCAAGTTAAGCCTCTAATCTGACCCAATAACTCGTCCTTCTCTTTGTCCCCAGGCCAAATTTCGACCTTCCAATAAATGCCCAGAAACACAGAATTTCGGCCCTGCAAGAGCCCAGAATATTCTGGCCCTACAACTGCAATTGCCCAGAATATTTCGGCCTTGCAACTGCAACTTCCCAGAAAAATATGCAGACTAGAGAGAGAGGGATCCTCCACACATGTGAGCTAGATAGAGAGAGAAAGAGATGAATTTGTCCTTCTTTTTCATCCTCCTTTTCCTTTGCTTGGATTCCCAGAAGATTCTTGCTTGAGAGAGATTGAATTGCTGCCTTGTGGAGGAGGTCAGACCGTCTTTATATAGTGTTTTGTTGGGTCAAATGGGTGTGTCTTATGCTTGGGCCAACTTCACTTGGAGGGAGACAGGCTTGACTAACTTTGGAGCCAAAATTTTAATTTCAAAAATTCAATTTTTCTTTTAAAAAGTCCAATTGGACATGACTCGAAAATATTTTTTTTCTTTTGACTCTAGCATGAAGAGCATGCTTTACAATAATCAATAAAATACATCAAGGGACAAAATATACATTATGAAGACCAACCATAGTTACAAAATTCAACAATATGAAATTCTACTTTCTCCATTTGAAGTTTGATGAGGTTGGAACCACTCTCAAACATCCTAAAACAATTAATGGTATGTTAAAGATCTAAGTAAAAGGATAAAAAAGGTAAGATAAAGGAGATCCTTTATCATACCTTTTTTGTCCTTTTACTATAAGAAGCTATTATTACAATTAATTACCAAGGTCACAAAATCCTCAAAGCTCTGTACCCCGTATAACTTCTATCTTTGTGGGTGGTTGGAAAACAAATCTAGGGAGATGCCCAGGACTACCCCTTCTGGGGGAGGGGAGTGCCCAGATACCCCCCTTTTGGGGAAACGCATCCCCCACACAGGGGAAATGTTTCCCCATGTGTTTCCCTGAGTTTCTCCCAAAGGGGGACATGGGTGGACATTTCCCAAGGTGTCCCCTCATCAACATAGCATGGGAATTTATGCTTGCCACCATGGGGGACATGTCCCCGTGGAACATTGGATTTATCAAGGCCTTCCCACCAAGTCGCAGTTGGTAAAGAGTGGCCTTTCAAAAGGGTTTTTCCCTTCCTGTCTTTGGGTGTAAATGGGGAAACATCTGTTATATGATTTCCCTTTTTCCAGATCCTACTAGGACCATGTTTAGTTAGAGCATGCTTCTTTTCTTAAAGGCAGGTTACATTGGTGGGTAGTTATTCCAGATCTGTAGTTCGAGACTCCCTCACTACTATTTGGCAATGTATAAGAATTTCTTTTTTGTTTATTCTAGAAGCTTGGCTGGTAGTATGCTTTTGAGAATGAGATTAGTTCCTTGGTCGTCTTTCATAGTATGTGGAGAAGAAGGTATGCAGCTGCTGGCCAAGGTTTTTTTATTGATCGAGGATGCCAAGTTGATAGATGTCTGGGCATATTTTGATTTTATTGCTATTCTAGTTTCCTAAGGAAGAGGATGTAAATATCATTATATATACACTTCCACTTTTTGTGTTTTCCTCTGATGTAAATATATCTTTGTGTGTGAATATGATTAAGTTTTACCAAAAAAATGATCATAGTGAACTTGGGTTTGACCATGGATGCACCGTGATTGCTTGGATAGATGATCTTGTTGTTTTCCAATTATAATATGCTACCAAGACACTTGTAGAGGAAGAGTTCATAACTTCCTATTGCAAGACTCTTTGGAACTAATGAAGTAATATTCAGCTCTTTTGAGATTTATTGTTGATGATCATGACTTCCAGACATTTGAAGACAATTTTAAAGGAATGCGTTTCTCTGAAAAATAAGAGATGATTTTGGCTTGTTTTATTCCCTGAACATTGAGTTTGTGTTTATTCTGGACAAGAGTTGCTTCAAATAGAGGAGAGGAGGGTCTTCAAAACTTATGGCCGACTTTATGATTTCTTGCAGATTCCTCAAATCAATATGTAAATAAACCTATAGCAGGTTCTCAGGTTCCATTTTGTCCAGCAGAGAAAGCAATGCAAGATTGTTGGTCATTCATTGAACCTTCCACATTCAAGATTCGTGGTGAGAACTATTTCAGGTATGTGCAAACAAATTTGTTTTGGAGGATTATTTGAATTTTAGTTGGGGAAAAACAAGGGGTGAATTCTGACTACCTGCGAACAATGCTTTACAGCACATGTTTACTATTTTTATTGTGAAATTAAACTCCATACATTGATTCAGTTGTTAGCTATTGCATGGGTAGTTTGATAAATCACTTAGGATGCTTATTGCAGGGACAAGAAAAAGATTTCTGCACCAAACTGTGCGGCATTTTGTCCGTTTGGCGTAGACGTTTTTGCATGTCCAAGAAAAATAGATCATATTGCTCAGTATGTGGAACTTCCTAGCATGGAATCTAATGACAAACTGCCATCTCTTCTGATAGTAAATATCCAGGTTTTTTCTCATCAATAACTGTTTACATAACAGCGTGACAGCATAAAAGATAGATTCATGCAACATTGAAGATAGTGCAAATTCTAGAATAGATGAAAAGTGCTACATTAGGATTCTTCCATCAAGACTGTAAATTTCAACAGCTCTTTGACATATATTTGGGTTATACCTATAAATAGCATAACCAATAAATTGCCACTGAAGAATTACTTCATTTTTTCTCCATATGTTTGGGAGATTGAGCTGTCCTGTGGCCTTTATTATCATCATTTTTCATCTGTTTAATTGACTTTGTGCAATTGGTTGCAGCTTCTTTTCCTGTGTATTTATTTTATTTTATTAGTTTTTGAGAGGAATAATTTATTTTTTCTTTCTGTAGATTCCATCATACCCAGCTACAATTTTTCTGGGTGATAGTGATGGGGAAGGGATAAGTCTCGTTCTGTATTTCAGGCTTTCTGAAAACTATGCGAAGGAAATCCCTCCTCATTTTCAAGATAGCATCAGGGTAAGAATATCAGATGTTCATAACTAGTTCCTGATTTCTGGAAAATAGTTGTCTTATCAATTTGCTGTAAAACTATTTGTGATAAAGTGTTAATATTCATTTCAGTAAACAGAAGAGTTAATCAAAATACTGTATTCTAGACAGATTTATAGACAAAAATATGACTGGTTTATTGTAGATTTCTTTACCATATTGGAAATGTAAGCCTCCTGGTACTCTCAAAACTTTATCACGGTCAATTTCCAGGTGATGCCTAGAAATTGTATGGCTGTGTACCATTTCTAAAAGAAATTGTCAAGAAATAGACAGATTGGAAACAAATTTTCTTGGGTGTTTCATTGTCCACGGTAGCATATGAAAAAAGAGAAATTTCATAAATTATTTTAAAAAGTGCAAACAAAAACAGAGAACAGACAGGTCATGTATGGTGTGAATGTAATTTGATTTATAGCACTGATACATTCCACATGGTGGATTTGCTTTGAGTCTTGCATGGATTTTGATTCACTTAATTATCTCTTATGTTCTTAATATGCACAGTAGGGGGTTTCTTGTCCCAGAACCCTCCAGCCTCCACTTCTCATCTCATTCCTGTTTCTCATTAATTTTTTGTTTATCGTTTGAAAATTTCTCCTATAAAGGCTTGGAGCTTACATATTATACAGATCCACAGCCCAACACTGACAAACTGTTGAAGTTCTGCAATATATTTGTGTTGTTTTTCAATTTGGAAGGTACAGTTGAAGCAGTAGAGATTTGGTAATACCATTTACGTTGTCGCTATTTCACTATGGCCATATTCTCTCTAAAGACGTGAAAATCGTGGTTTCTAGGCGAAACCATTCCTATTTATGTTATTTGTCATAAATGGCAATAAATCACAGTGAGAAATGTTCAGTGACCTAAACTATGATGTAATATTCCAAATTGAAATTTGCAGCAGATAATATATGCATGAACTAAGCTATAGCAAATAAATTTTTCTACACAGGCACCAGTCAATAAAACACAAGAAATAGGGCGAATAACTGAGCCATTTTATTAATGCGGAGAACTAAGTATGTCAGATGATAAGAAAGATAGAACTTGGGCTTGCTACAGCAAGCAAGGCAAGATCCCAGGTCAATATGATCGTACCCAAATGTTGGAGATGGCTCTGCTACCAAATCTGCGTCCACCCAGAAAAACTATTGCTGCCACTGGAAAGGAACTGTTGCTTTAGCCCTCCAAACTGCTTCAAAATTTCTGAGAAATTAGCTACATGCACTACTCCACCAGCTCAAAAAACCCAGAAATATCTTATGGACCCAAGAGGTGGAAATGGTATCGGGGTAAACTCCGCCCTCCAAAAATTTCTGCTGCTAGCTGCTGGATGAAATTTGGAATTCTGCTCTCAGAAGTGCTCAGAAAATTCTATAAACTTAATCCTAGCCTCCTCTCACCAAACTCACAAAAACCTAGAAAGGGTTTGGGCTGAATCCACCGACCCCCGATGACCCCCAACAAGTGCCAATTGCTCAATTTGGCTAGAAAACACCCCACAGTTTAGATACCGCTGAATTAGGCCCAAACCTCCCTCCAAGAAATCCTTCTTAACTCCTGTGAATTTCTCCCCTTAAATCACCAAGCAAATCCCAGCTCAAATGCTCGCCAAATTCTTAATCTCTGCAAGTGCACAGATGCTGTCAGTAAATCTCTGCACAAGCTCTGGAATAGACAAAATCAGCCCTCTAAAATGCAGCACTCTCACCCCCTGCAAATCGCCAAGGAAAATTTGTTATTCCTTAGGATATTTCTTTCCAAATTCTCTGGCCAAAATTCCACTGATTGCTAGCTTCTCTCAGCCCCCAAAAAATTCTTCTACCCCTTGGAGTACCAAGCACCAGCTGAAAAAAACCTGTAAGATAGCTCCTCAATGATCCAAAATCAACTCCCCAAATTCTCTCCTAGGGTGACAGTCGAAGTTCACAGAAGGAAAAGTTGGAATTTCCACTTGGAAATTCCTTGTGCTAACATCACGGTTGTCTTGGCTAAACAACTCAATAGAACTAAGGTTTGAATTGTAAAATGACCAAAAGATAATCCACAAAATGAGTCCATCCTCCTTTTATAATTTATCCTCATGCCTCTAGAGTCCTCTTTTTTAATATTATTTTATTGGTGGGGGCCATTTTCCACTAAGTCATTTTTGCCACCATTTAAGAAAATAATAATTTGCCACTATTCTCCGATAAAATAATACTAGCCACCTTTCTCCAATAATATTTGCCCCTTTTTAATTAATATTAATAAAATTGGGCAGAATTCCTTAGTGACTCCCATGCTCACAAAATTGGGGATATTACATATGATAAGTATAGGATTAAATAGAGTGATTGGGTAGGGATGAAAATAAAGTATGTGAACTATTTTTTGAGACAGCTAGGCCATCTCCTAGAGTCAATTGTTTTTGCATGTGAAGACCTATTTAAATGTTTTCTGGTATTATTTTTACCACATAGACAGTGGCAAGAGGTTTTTCCAGGGTTAAAGCACTTTGACAAAGTGAATCTTGTGAAGGATTAAGTACAGTTGAATGCAAAAGCACATAGATGTCTACCTGTGCTAAAAGACATAGATGTCTCCCTATGCAAAAATAGTAAACACATAGATGTCTGCTCTTGTAGCATGACTTGTTTCTTTACATTCTTCTATCTCCTTTGAACATTTTCATGGATTAATTGCTGCATCGAACCAAAATATGGTTTCTAGCAATATAGAACATGTTTCAACTAGGAAAGCAAAGCTGCAATGAATTCCCATACTTGTTTATGCAATTGAAGAAGACCCTAACTCTGTAAGCCTATCTCTTTCATAGTAGCATAAATATCTTAAGAAGCTTTCCCTCTATTGATATTTAAGGCTTTATTTTGTAACCTTCGTATAAGTATTTTGACCCTGATGGTGAGGCTGCAAATGCTTGTAGTGTTTTCAAATACGCTTTTGTGTTGTGCATCATTCCATATTCACAAACGTAAAGATTGCATCATACTCTAGAACTTATCAAATTGTTGTCAATTACAAAGATTGAGATATTTTCTAGTAACCTTTGAGGCTTCCTTTGAATTTGTGAGCTGAGATTCCATTGAAGGTTCTTGGATAAGTGACCCATTCTCAGCTGGACCCGTTTACGTGTAGAAAGATAAGAAATATATAGGTTACTTTTTTTAAATTTAGAAATGAATCTTATAATCCACTATTTTTTCATGAACATTATATTAAGCATTACATAAGGAAGTTAATGAAATGTAGAGGGAAAATTTATGCCCAACATATTCAAGAAACACTATCATATCAATTTTGGCCCTGATCTCTAAATATTCTACATTGTTCTTAAACATATTCATTCTGGCACTGATATAATCAGAAAACTCAACACGGAATGTTGAAAGTTCCTGTGAATGTAGAAGGCTGAATCCATCATTGAAGTTGGCCTGAAAACCTCCTTTCCTTGGGAAAGATAGGGCTGTAAGGTGAATATCCCGACAGTTTTAACTTTTCTTCTATGCTGACAAATGACCCAAACATCTCTCAAGGCTAAAACTGATGTTCGATTGGAATGGAACAAGAAGACAGCTGAAAACTCTGCTGAGATTCAGGCCTATTCTAATAAAATTTTCCTTTATTTGTAAGTTCTTAAACTAGAGCTATGCTCTTGTTGTGAGTATGTTCTAATCCTTTAAAGTTTAAATCTTACATGAACTAGTCATTTTCCAGCACTGACATCCAGCTAGCTTCTGGCTTTCAAGTTCCCAAAATCACATGAAAGCAAAGCCTAGGATCATTACTTTGTCACTTCAAGATTGTTTGAATTCCCTAGGATCGGATTTTTTTTAATCCAATTACCTTATTCAAGACTTGTCATTTTTTGATTTCCTCTTTTTCATTTTGTTTCAAAATAATCTTGTAGATTTTTGAAAGCACATATTGATTGTTTTGATTGATAGAGAATATCCTCAGCTTACAATGAGGTATTATTCTTGGTGTATTCTTTATCATTATTTTTTAGTGCTTGAAAAAAATCCTATCATACTAATGCTTGTTTTATTATGGCATCAGAAATTGATCGATGATGAAGGTGAAAAAGTTAAAGGCTTTGCAGTGGATTCGATTGTGCCTTTCAGAGAAAGGCTGAAAATATTAGGTGGGGTGGTGAATCCAGAAGAACTTCATTTAAGTGCTACTGAAAAGAAACTTGTACAGGCATACAATGACAAGCCAGTTCTTTCACGGCCTCAGCATAGTTTTTATAGGGTAAGCTCATCTCCTTAAAATCCCTGCTCTACAAATTTCTTGTTCTTGGAATGTTTCTAACTTTCTTGCATGTTGATAGAATTCATGATATGGTAATCCACCCCAAAACTTCAGAAAGTTGCAAAGCATTACTTCAAATTCTCTTTCTTCTGGAAGATCAAAATTGATCAATTTAATCATCTCAAGTTCTTGCCTTTGCGATGGACTAGAAAAAATCAATAAAAGACAAGATCCTTGGCTTTGTTATAGATTTTCTTATTTTGTTTGAAACGGTTTGAATCTATCATTCTAGATTAGTGAGAAAATGTAGCCACAAATTATTGTTTCATTAAGCCTCAATTAAGTGAACTTCCCATTCTTAATATCATTTTAGACATTGATGTAACAAGGGCAAGACAAATATAAAACTATAATTTTCACAACACAATTCCCTCATGATGTTTGAGTGATAGTTCTTACAAAAGGATCTATGAATAATTTTCTTCAGTTCAGACAGCTGAGCTACAGGCCTAGTTACTAAATAACATGGAGAACAAGTGGGAATTTAAATTTACATAATATATGCTAATATACGTCAATTCATTTCATTCTTGCAATGCACTTTTGGAGATTCTCAACGCATCTTCCTCCTTGTGTTTTTGGTGTAGTGGCCACTTTCATTTCAACCTCTTTCAAGGATATTTAACCTTAATCATCCTTGTTTTTCTTGACTCGCGAACCGTTCAACTGGCATCTTCTTGTATTCTTCACCTTTCTCTATGGAAGTTGTCTTCTTCACAATGGAATGGCCAATATCAAAATGAATATTGGTGTATAGAGCAAGGCATATGCCTTTTTTTTGAGAAATGCATCATATATTATTTCATGGAACAAAAAGAGTTAAAACAATCTCACAACAAGATTACAAGGGAATTGTTCTTAAATATTGTGGCTCGAACAAGTGTTCTAACCTTGAGAGGTTTTACTAAGGCTAGGAACATGGAGGAATCAATTATCTCGAAGCCTGTGATGTCCCCTCTAATTGAAATTAACAAGCAACACCACCATTTTTGCAATTTTGGTTAGCAAGACACCAATTTTGGCTCACAACTTAGGGAAAAGTGGATGAAATGAGGGGGCACTCAATTTTGGGAAAAGAGAGACACCCACTTTGGAGAAAAGGGAAAAATATGGAGCTAGTGGAAGGTGGGGGCCACTCCATGAAGAAATACACACCTTTGGAGAGTTCGACTTGGAGGGAAAAGGAGGAAGAAGGGAGTTTGTTGGGTGGAGCACACAATGAGGGAAAAAGGGGCTGAAATTATAAATAGGAGGTGGAGCACTCATTCGAGGACTTTGCTCATTCGACATCTAAACCATTGTTTTCTCAAGTTGTTCAACTAGGTCAACAAAGTGTTGTTCCGCACATGAGGTTTCCAAGCAGAAATCTCACCCTACCTTCGGTGGACCACAAGTTCCATCCATAGGAGGATTTGTTGAAATTTGGTTACCGAAGGACAGGTGGTTCCCTAAGGCTTTGATCTTTGGCCTAGGGAAAAGTGTCCAAAAGAATTTAATTTTTCTCCTAAAGTGACTTTATAATTTTATAAAGTCAAATCTAATTTAAAAGTGACTTTAAGTGATAAAGTTACGAAAGTCTAATTTTAAAGTGACTTTAATAAAGTCAATGTAAAATTAGAAAGGAAAAGTGACTTTGAAATAAATGACTAAGAGGGTCTTTATTAAAGTGGGGTGAATTAAAAAATAGAAAGTGAGATTTAAATGAGCATTTAATGTCGACCCTAGATCTAAAGCTATCTCAGCCATTGGATTTAGGGATTCCCCAAAAGTCACTTAGGGTTAGGTTAAAGGAGGAAAAGGAGGGTAAAGGTCATTCATTCTTTCATGAGCAGATTGAGAGAGGAGGAGAGAAAGCAAGGGAGAATTTCTGAGTAGTGAAAAGGAGGGCAACAACACTTATATTCAGCAAATCCGTATAGCAAGGATAGAGCATGAAGTTCAAGGCAAGTGGGCACGAATTTCGAGGGAGGAAAATCAACATTTATTGCAGCATGCTTTTCGAGGTCCATACAACAGCAAGGAGGTACAGAAATCGAGGTCCATACAACAGAGAGAAATCTGGTTTTCTAGATTCCATACAACAGCAAACAACATGCAAAACGAGGTCCGTACAACAGTCGTATAGCACGGAAATCGAGTCAGCATTTGCACAGATTTCGAGGGAGGCCGTACAACTGTTTTGGCACTGTAAGGGTCCATACACAACAATTTTATTTGAGGAATTTTAATCTAAGCATATATTTAAGCAGTAATGCAATTGAATGAAAATCAACAGTAAAATTTAATTAAGAAACTATTCTATACATAAAAAAAAATACCTGGATAAATCAAGAATTAATGAGTCGATCTTGATGAGATGTGCATTCCCCAAACGAGTTCACCGAAACAATATAATCCTCCCAGCCGATCTAGGAACAATCCTAGACCCAGAAGATCACTCTTCTGCCTCCGTGCCCAGAATCCCAAGGACGATGAGACTCCCTTCCAAACACTTCGTATCCTTCAATCCTTTCTGTGGATAGAACGCAGAATTTTTCTCCAAAAGACCGTCCCCCCCTCCTTCACATCCTTTTCACTTATATTGATTTTCTCCACCACCCTCAACTCCCATAGATATTATCTCATTTATGAGGGTGGGTATGCATTTAAGGAGATATTATGTTCATTTAATGAGATATTTAACTTAGAGATAAGGTTTTGGGTTAAGTGCATGAAATATCCAATTTGAATCCTTATCTAAGTTACGTAGATGTGATGGCTTTATGGAGAGCTTAACTTGGATTTGTATTATGTTTGTTTTGAACTTAATTAATTTGCCTTAATTAAATTATTTTATTACTTTATTGGTTCACCCACATATAATTTTTTTTATTAAATTAAAATCTGATTTTCTTAAATAACACTCTCCCATGCCTGTTGATATTTCGTTACATCATGGCGAGATAAAATATATAGTAATATTCAATTCGTTATTCTTACTTACGTAGCCTTAATACTAGTGCGGGATATGCGACATAGGCATGTGTAGCTATCATATGCGTATGTCGTATACTCGCTAAGGTTATTTTACTTATAAATTAGGAAGGGGTCGTTACATACTTCCTCCCTTCAGAAAAACTTCGTCTCGAAGTTAGGGCTTCATATACTCATATCGATAATTATGTTTTTAGAGATTAGGGCACATGTGAGAAGGTTTGTATTTTAAGATTGAATTCCGTTTGAATATGCATGTTTTTTTTTTTTTTTTTTTTTTGTAATTTTTTTGTTACTTCACATCTCAACCGCATCTACAGACTATTCTAAAATCATCCTATCCTTCTTAATCTCTTCCACTCCCATCCTATCCGTCCTCTACAGGAATATGACATGGCATCAGTTTTACTGATCCATTCATAGACTTTAAGGATATCAGCGTCAATTACATCGGCCTGATATGCTTGTAGGCATCCGACAGTCATCATCACATGTCTAGGGGAGCGTGACTCGCACAGTCCTCCCATGACTCCAGGTATTGGAGGATAAACGGTGGGCAACACCTCCACCCCTCCCAGTAGAACCAGGGTCAACACCCTATCATAGAATCACATGGAGTCTCAACTGTTTTGGGGATTCCGTCATCACGTCTATTGTTTTGGTAACCTGTGTTCTGCGAAGTAATCACTGGTACACAATCTGCAATGTAAACACTCGTGCACATTACAACATATGCATCTATATGGTTCATAACAAATTGTTACCCATATAACAATCTTTACACATTCCAAATATATTGCTATCTATGATATTGATCCTAGAGCTTATATATCATACTTGGTTTAAAAACATTTGTCCATGTATGTATCAATATGTCTAATACAATTTTTCGTTTAGATACTGCTTCCGTTTAGTTCATACATGTTCAATCTATGATGCGTTTGTTTTAACTATTTTCAATCTGTATACCAACATGTATTTTCATATTTAAAATGTAGTTACTCTTCTATTTCCTTTCTTTCAATCATATTTGAAATGCAATGAAATAAATTGATAGATAGTTTCATCTATAATGTTTAATCTATGATTTCACATTCTTGCAATGTTAATTTAAATGACATATTGCATATCGGTGTCCATGCACCAGTAAATTTTTAAACAAACAGCATATATCCTGTATCAGTAGAGTGAAGTAGCATTCTATCTTTATGGGTATCCATGTACCAGCAAAGTAAAAACTCATCTTTACGTAATATTTCAAAATTTCAAGTATCAAAATAGAGCAGTCATATACATAAAAGTTTTCAGTTCTCAAAATTTAGCGTAAGCTGGGGTAATTCTGGCAGAATGTCTCAGCATCCTCCCAAGTCGCTGATCCAGGACTATACTTTTCCCACTGGACTTTCACTTGGTCTATCCGGCGATTCTTGAGCTGTCGAACCCTACGTTCCAGAATACGTAATGGTTCGACCATTAGGGTTCCCTCGTCCGATACCTGTAGTTCCTTACATTGAAGGTCATGAGATTTATCAGCAATATAGTGTCATAAGGCAGATACATGAAATATATTATGAATTTTGTGCAAGTGGGGTGGCAGTGCAAGACGATAAGCGACAGGTCCAACTTTTTCCAGGACTTCAAACGGTCCTATAAACTGGGGGAATAATTTTGTTCTCCGCCCAAACCCAATGGTGCTCTTATTTGGTCTAATGCGGATGAAAACTCGATCTCCCACTATATAGCTTCTATCTGTCCTGTGAGCATCAGCATAAATTTTCTATCTATCCTAAGCCTTTTTCAATCGTTTCCTAATCAATTTTACCTGATCCTCCATCTCTTGGATCAATTCTGGTCCGACGATTACTCGGTCTTCTAACCGGTCCCAACTCAACGGCGTTCTGTAGGGTCTCCCATATAAAGCTTCAAATGGCGGCATCCCGATTGAACTGTGATAGCTATTGTTGTAAGCAAATTCTACCAAGGGTAAGTACTTTTCCTAGCGCGACTGTTGGTCCATAACATACATCCGTAGCATATCCTCGAGTACTTGATTTACCCTTTTTGTCTGTCCATCGGTCTCAGGATGATATGTTGTACTTAAATTTAACTGAGTTCCCAAGGTTGACTGCATACAATTCCAGAACCTTGATGTGAACCGAGGATCTCTGTCGGATATGATTTTCTTAGGTACTCCATGAAATTTGATTATTTCATTTATGAATACCCGAGCTACATCAGCTACTTCATAAGTATCTCTTACTGGGATGAAATGGGCGCTTTTTGTTAATATATCCACCACAACCAAAATGGCATTATGCTTTTGTTGCGTAAGAGGCAGCCCAACGATAAAATCCATAGAAATTATCTCCCATTTGGTCATAGGGATGTCGTGAGGTTGTAAGAGACCTGCTGGGTGACGATGATCAACTTTTACCTGCTGACATTCAAGACACTTAGCGACAAATTGGACAATGTCGTTTTTCATGCCTGACCAGAAGAAGAGTCTCTTAGTGTCAACATACATCTTCTTTACCCCAGGATGTGCACAATATACTGCCCGGTGTGCTTCCTTCAAGATGGTGTTTCGGAGATAACCACTATCTGGTATATACATCCTTCCGTGAAATCGTAGAATTTCGTCCTCTTCCAGATCATATCCTTCGAATTTAGGTTCCTGTGAATGGTTGCTCTCGAGCCTCGACCTTACTTTTAAGTACCAACTATCTCTTACAAGATGTGCACGCACTTGATCTCTTAAGTTCACCCTGATAGGTACGAGGGAGAATATTCGAGGTCTTCTACTTAAAGCATCTGCTACAACATTCTCCTTCCGTTTTATATATGAAATCACAAAATCGTATTCTCTTAGGAGTTCACTCCATCGTCTTTGTCTTGCATTTTAGTTTCTTTGGGTGAATAAATACTACAAACTTTGGTGGTCACTTTTAAGCACAAAGTTTCTCCCTACCAAGTAATTTCTCCACATCTTTAAAGCTAAGACCACCGCGGCTAACTCCAAATCATGCGTGGCATAAAGTTCTTCATGGGGTTTTAATTTTCTCGAAGCGTATGCTATTACGCCTCCTTCCTTCATTAATATTGCGCGTAACCCCTGCTTAGATGCGTCGGTACACACAGTAAAATATTTATCCATATCTGGTACTCGCAAAATCAGTGCACTAGTCAATAATCGTTTAAGTTCAGAAAAAGCTTTATCACACTCCTCAGTCCACTCATACTTAACGCCTTTGTGCTGGAGGTTTGTGATCGGCTTTGCAATTTTGGAGAATCCCTCCACAAACCTTCGATAGTAACCTGCTAAATCCATAAAACTACGCACTTCATGTGCATTCTTAGGTATCAGCCACTCCCTGATTGTATTTACCTTTTCAGGATCTACAAAGATTCCTTCGCCGGATATGACATGACCTAAGTAATGGATTTCCTTCTGAAAGAAATCGCACTTGGATAATTTTCCATATAACTTGTGCTCTCTGAGACAAGATAACACTATTCGAAGATGCTCTTCATGCTCCTTCTCATTCTTAGAATAAATGAGAATATCGTCCAGGAAAACTTGTACAAATTTGTCGAGATATTTGCGGAGAACGCTATTCATAAGGTTCATGAAGACTGCAGGTGCATTGGTCAACCCAAATGGCACCACAATGAATTCATAATGCCCGAAACGAGTTCGGAATGCAGTCTTAGAAACATCACTTTCGCTAATCCTGAGTTGATGATAACTCGATCGCAGATCGATCTTTGAAAATACTGTAGCTCCTTTCATTCGATCGAAAAGGTCGTCAATGCGAGGCATTGGATACCTATTCTTTACCGTGGCCTGGTTTAAATCTCGATAGTCCACACACAGTCGTAATGAACCATCTTTCTTCTTAACAAAGATTACAGGAGCACCCCATGGTGAAACACTGGGTCGAATGTGCCCTACATCTAACAGTTCTTTCAGTTGTATTTGCAATTCTTGAAGTTCCGGGGTAGTCATTCGGTAAGGAGTTTTAGATATAGGTTTCGTACCAGGTTTCAATTCAATGGTGAGGTCTAGCTCTCTCCTAGGAGGCAGTCCAGGTAATTCCTTTGGAAAAACATTCGGAAATTCTGATAGAATCGGATACTGATCTAAGGAAGGCCCTTTTTCTTTGCTTACCTCTTGAACTACATACACTTGACAACCCTTCCTTAAGCACCGCTTCATTTGCATGGCGGAGATGAAACGCAAGGATACTTTTCTCTTAATACCTTGAATTTGGATTGTCTCACCCACATCATTTAAGCAAAGTATTGTTTTCCCGGAACAATCTACCCATGCTCGATGGGACTCCAACCAATCCATTCCTATCACCAGGTCGTAAGTACCTAGGGCCGTGACATATACTTTTAGTTTGGTCAAACAGACTCCTAGATTAACTTTGCAATCCTCCACACTTAATTATACCGATTGAAGGTCTCCTGAAGCCATTTCTACCTGTCTAAAATCGTCCTGTTTGCAGGCTGCCAACCCACATTTATTCAATGCATAAGATGAAATAAAACTATCATTAGCTCCAGTGTCAAATAAGATTTTGAGTTTTATTCCGTTGATTGTACCTGAAGATTCCACTATCGTGGATTGATGTGCTGCTTGGTTGTTGTTGACGACAGCATGGATTCTATGATTGCTTTGGGCATCTGATGATGGTTCTTTTCCTGTTCGCCGAGAGTTCTCTGGACAATCACGCCGAAGATGAGGTCCTCCACACCCCCAACAGTCCACCCGGGCTGGTCCCTTTGAGTATGACTGAGAATTTCCAGACCAAGAGCTTTGTCCCTTGGTGCCACTTCCTCTCCCATTCCTTCCCCGACTACTCGTCCCCCGAGACCTCCAAGGACTGAATTTTGAGGACTCGGAAGCTATTGCATTTATGGTCTTGGGAGCTCCTGCCCCCGCTCCTCTTGGGGTAAACCTGTTACCATAAGGAGGTGGTCTCGAGTTATTTCCTCGGAAGAAATTTTGGGGAGTCCTTCCTGTAAATGCCTGCAGTATTGGTTCAGCTGGCCTGAAATCCCTTTTAATCCCCAGATGTTCTTCTGCATAACGAGCACATTCAACCGCCTCTGCCACCGTCAGTGGCTTCCACATTCTTACCATGGCTCTGATCCGAGGATTTAATCCAAATACGAAACGCTCGGCCTGGCGTTCATTCGTGTCTAGATAAGGAACATATTTCACAAGTTCCATGAACTTTATCTCGTATTCTTCCACGGTTTTACCACCTTGGGTTAGAGTATGGAAGGCTCCGGCTTGCTGCTCTTGAAAGAAAGGTGGTAAGTATTTCGCACGGAATCGGTCCACAAACAACTCCCAAGGAACGGTATCTAAAGTGAGATGCCGCTGTTTTTCCATATTCCCCCACCAAATCAGAGCATTCCCTCTAAGTTGGAAGACAACAATCTTTGTTTTAGAAGTTGAAGAATATTCTCTTAATGCGAAGCATCTGATCATCCCTTCCAACCATGCTTTGACATGTTCTCCAGCTCGTCCTCCAGAGAATTCCGAGAGTTTAATCTTTTGCAGTTCCCACGAAATATCTTCTCTATGAGGCTTATCATTATAATCCTTAGGCTTTTCTGAATGTCTTTCCTCTAGATGATGTCGCTCGTCCTTGTTCCTGGTCGACTGCGATCCTTTTAACGTTTCTAAAATGGCTTCTAATGAGCTCATCACAGTAGTGAGATCGGGTGGAGCAACAGGCGCTGACGGTGATCTTGATGGTGGTGATGGTGATGGTGAAGGTGGAGGTGGCGGCGATGCATTTCGCTGGCGCTGTCGCCTTTGGTACGTGTTAAACATAGTGACTTTTCCTGAAAATCATAATAAATTTGTGAGAAGTGGGTAGATTTTCAGACTGACAGAATATAATTTTCGTAAGATTTAAGCTTGCATGCAGGTATAGTTCTTTTTCTATTTTATCTGCAGGCAGGTCTTACTGGTACCGAGGTCAAGGAGGGTGGCAACGCGACCTCTTTGTCCTATGCAGGGTATTTATGCATACTAACTCTAGAGTGAAATGCAGGGGTTTTCATAGATCATAGTGTTAGTTTGTAAAACTTGTCTAGAAAAATTATATATATATATATATATATATATATATATATATATATATATTTTAGATGCAGTGATAGAAAGGGTTTATTGATTTCAGCTACTTATGACTATAACTAACACCTGAATATTGATTTTCTTCACCCTTGTGACTCTCCCTGTCTGCGTAACAAAATAGATGAGAGTAAAATTTCAATTATTTTTGTATAAAATCAACTCTAACTTAATTTATACAGTGTTAATCAATTATATATATATATATATATATATATATATATATATATATATATTATTTATTTATCGTATGGTTTTTAAATATATATATATATAACCATAACATTACAAATTTAAATTAAATTAAAAAATACAATTATTGATACCCATAAGTGGTTATAATCCCAATTTGTACCTCCCAGCTGCTTTATGCTTAATGACTAAATGAATAAGCTACACTCGTTAGCAAGTATTAGTCTATGCACTATATATATATATATATATATATATATATATCGTATGGGTGTAGCGATGTGGGAGAAGTTGCGGGTTCAATTCCCTACCCTCTGCCTTCCGTGCGTGCAACCTTGGAGTATTAAGGTAGATATTTGTCATTTTATATTAACCAAGGAACCTTTGGAAAATGCGGAAGATTTGGCTCGTGAGGCGAAGGTCCGGGGTTCAAACCTAACCTCGCCCCCTTAATGCATTTCTACCACTACGTATTCGTAACGGACTTGACATAAATTACTTTGATCTTTGGTGCAGACTTTGCACATTAAATATGCCGACCCAACAAACCATATAATACCTCTTAGCATGATTTAATCTAACCATAGTTTTACATGCACGGATTTTGGACTTGATATATTTCAATGAACCATTGTAACAGACCTTTGGCTTAATGCGGTTTTTCATATATGTGTTTTTTTTTTTTTTTAAACATTGAACCATATACAAATGTTTTACAATTGACAACGACACATACGCCTGGCCCGACCATGACACCTCTGCGAATGATTTAGCCTCGGTGCCAAGAGTTCCCCTACGCACATGAGTCCCGCTGTGCGGTGTGGGTGTTGTCAGTTATCAGCTTAACAGTGGTATTAACATCTGTATCAACAGATGTATCGTGTTACACTTTATATATTCCTGTCGGCCCCCCCTCAAAATAGGCGTGAGCCTCATCCAGCCTGGGGAAATCGCGACGAGAAAGATCGAGGGCTAAGTTTCTGCACTGGCTTGAGGATATACATTGCCATAGACGACTGGAATCGGTCCACAAGGGGCTATTGAACGCATTGCTATAGGGCGGAAGCAGAGGATTGACGTTGGCCACTCTTAGTGGCATACGCCAATTTTTGGAGGCTTCTTTCTCGCTTGAGATATGAAGCCTGCAAAGCAAATACAAAGCGGAATAAATGGCTGAACTTGATTTGCAAGATTAAAGCGCTTTTCAGTTAAGATTATATCGTGACTTTGTTTCTTAATATTTCCAATTTTATGTTGTGGGATCTTTACTTTGTCAACTTAAGCCGAAACTGGTTCTCAAATGTGAGGTTGAAGTTGTTTCCGTGCTTGCAGTCCCTCCATACACCTTAGAGCCGGAGCTTATCTTGTAAATGTTTTGCCAACAAGTACTTGTTTAATTTTGAGAAGTTTAGATTCACGTCGGGTTCGGTTACCGTTATGCTTCTAGCTGCGGCGCTACACCAATGAAGTTTAGCAGAGCTTCTCGAAATGCCGTGAGTAGGTTTCTGTGGATCAATCCAAATGTCTCGCTGCCTACTGAAGCAGGTTCTCCACAAACCATAGAGGTCTTTATAATCTCTGCACGTATTGGCTCAAATGTCGACAGTCAATTATTAGAATAGGAAGTTTTTCCATAGTGCTCCACTTCAGGTTCTTTCTTATGATCATGATCAAGGTTGTTTCTTACTCCCAAAAGAGCACTACGTACAACATCAACAGTAGCAGATGATGGTGCAAGAGCAGCTGATGGTGCAGCTTTGAACGGTAGCTAAAAGCGCATGCCCTGCTCCTTCCCCCACGGACACACGACTCTATTGGATTGCCTATAAGAGAAGTAGTTGTCCTCTCCAATCCACGAGTAAGGCTTTCACAGACCTGGCGTAGCCCCTGACGTGCATCTACAGGTTGATTAATTTTTTTTTCTGCTACCTCTAAATTCTCTCTTGATGTAAGTGAAAATGATGGTGGAATGCTGCCTAATGTAGATTTTGTATGAATTAGGATTCCATGAGCTCTTGCTGCCATATGAACCCCACACCCTACAGCTTCAAGTGAGATGGCATGAAGTTTGAACTGAAGTATAGGGCTATCGAATTATAGGTAGTTTTACTCCCTGTTGGAGCACTGTTATATTCTCTAATTCATTGTAGCACGTTGGGTGGTATTGGACCTCTATTTGTTGATGAACTGTTGAACTATATTGTTGAAATTATTACAGTACTGTTAGTACGTTTTTGTATTGCCACTACAACATATGAAATTGTATTGAAACCCTGGTGACTTAAAGGAAAAGCTAGGCAAAATTTCCCTGCAATACTACAGGATTTCCTCCACTTATAGCACTTCCTGTTTCAATCTACATGGTTAAAGCTACCCAGATGAATTCTTTAGAGACTCAGAACAATATGCATACATAAAGCCCATTTCAATAGAAGAAACTCAATCGAACTGCAAATATTTATATAAAAAAAAGTAAAAACCTTGCTTTAACTTCCTATCCGATATGTCAGTTAAAGAAGAACTAAGTCATAATAAACCTTGAGTTTTTGTGCCTTATCATTTTCACCACCTGTTGTTTGTAAACAAAGGTAACTTGAGACATACACACTATCATTTTTTTTTTGATGCTGCACTGCAGTTTCTATTAGCTCGTCCCAAAATGTCAAGGTAATCCTGAGCTGCCTGTTTTGGCTTTTATAATTTTTAGGACTGTATGTATGTTGGTAAGCTTTTGCTTATTTTTATAGGGTGCCCTTTTTACGCTATACATAATCTGCAACATAGCTCTAATTAATTTAAGAAACAACTTAGCTCTAATTTTGGAAACAACCGTAGACTGGTTAAAGCATGCAGAAACTTAGAAACGAAATTTAATGGGCTCATAAGGTCCCTAAGGTTTCTAACCGATGCTCCAATACCATATGTAAGGGTCCATACACAGCAATTTTATTTGAGGAATTTTAATTTAAGCATATATTTAAGCAGTAATGCAATTGAATGAAAATCAACAGTAAAATTTAATTAAGAAACTATTCTATACATAAAAAAAAAAATACCTGGAATAAACTGAAGAATTAATGAGCTGATGACTTGATGAGATGTGGATTTCCCGAACGGGTTACCGAAACAATACAATCCTCCCAGCCGATCTAGGAACAATCCTAGACCCAGAAGATGACTCTTCTGTCCTCGTGCCCAGAATCCCCAAGAACGGAAAGACTCCCTTCCAAAACTCTTCGTATCCTTCAATCCTTTCTTTGGACAGAATGCAAAATTTTCCTCCAAAAACCCTCCCTTCCCACTTCACATCCTCTCCCTTATATCATTTTTCTCCACCGCCCTCAACTCCCGTAGATATTATGGCATTTATGAGGGTCTGCATACATTTAAGGAGATACTATATTCATTTAAGGAGACATTAATTTAGAGATAAGGTTTTGGGGTTAAGTGCATGAAATATCCCCATTGAGTCCTTATCTAGTTACGTAGATGTGATGGCTTTATGGAGAGCTTAACTTGGATTTGTATTATGTTTGTTTTGAACTTAATTAATTTGCCTTAATTAAATTATTTTATTACTTTATTGGTTCACCCACATATAATTTTTTTTACTAAATTAAAATCTGATTTTCTTAAATAACACTCTCCCATGCCTGTTGATATTTCGTTACATCATGGAGAGACAAAATATATAGTAATATTCAATTCGTTATTCTTACTTACGTAGCCTTAATACTAGTGCGGGGTATGCAACATAGGCATGTGTAACTATCATATGCGTATGTCGTATACTTGCTAAGGTTATTTTACCTATAAATTAGGAAGGGGTCGTTACATGCACTGTTTTTGGTGTTGTCCGTACAACATTTAAGGTTGTACTTTCTATTGATATTTTCTATTTATATTTGGCATGAAAATCAAGGCAGAGTTTTGCATGATTTTCGAGATAAGTACATTTATGAGGTTGCTGTAATTTTTTGCTATGTAATTTCTATCTCATTGTAAAAGCATTTATCAGAAATAAGGAGCTTTCGAACTGGTTTTCCCCAAGAGTTGTAGGGGGTTTTTCCAGGGTCACATTGACCAAAAATCAGCGTATCAAAATTCTGTGTGTGGCTGATTTATTTTTCTGCATTTCAGCATTGTGAAATTTCCAGAATTAGTGTTTTCAGAAAATATATATTTTTCCAGCTTGTTGAATGTATGGCTATGGAAATGGGCATTTAACTTTATGGGAGAAATAAGGAGAAACTGAAAACCGGGGTTGGGTTATCAAATTTCTACATGGTATCGGAGCTATTTTGCTAAACGTGCAGTTTGGGACAGCAAGAAGAAAAATCACAGGAAGCTGATTTCTCACACAGAAAATAGTACCTTTACTACAACAATGTTATTTTCAGTTTATTTAGGACAGCAAGCATGTCTTTGGGCTTGAGGGTGGAGGATAGGTTGGATGGGCATAGTAGCTATAGTGTATGGAAGGAGAGAATGCAGAGCATCTTTGAGGAGGCAGAAGTCTGGGATATCATGGTGCATACTGCACAGAACCCTGTTAATGTGCCTACTGATGCTGTTCAGTTGGCAGCCTTTAATAAAAAGAATAACAAGGGTAAGAGACTGATTCTAGATGGAATCGAAGACCATTGCATTCCTTATGTGAGAGGAAAGAGATATGCTCATGAGATGTGGACAACATTGACCAATCTCTACCAGAGTACCAATGAGAACAGGAAAATGGTCCTAAGGGAGAAGCTGAAGACCATTAAGATGGGTAAGACTGATAGTCCAGCTGGATATCTCACAAAGATTACTAATGTGAGAGATGCATTGGCAGCAGTTGGAGAGGTCATTCCACCCACTGAGTTGGTGCGGATTGCAGTGAATGGTCTTCCCAGTTCATGGCTAAACTTTGTTGATGGGGTTTGTGCACGTGAGACCCTTCTCTCTTAGGAGAGGTTTTGGGATGATTGCATACAAACAGAAATCAGAAAGAACCAGCTTGGGGCAGCCAAACCAGTTGAGCAGGATGAGGATGTAGCACTGTTGGCAGGAGGCAAGAAAGGAAAGGGAAAGAAGCAAGCTTCCACAAGTGTTGGTGGAGGCAAAGGGAAAGGTAAAGGTAAACAGGGGAACACACAGAAAGACTATTCCAAGGTGAAGTGTTGGAATTGTCAGAACATGGGACACTATGCAGTTGTGTGTCCAGAGAAGAAGAAGAAGGGGAAGAACCAGAGCATGGCAGCATCAGCAGCGATAGAGGACTTTACGGATAGCTTCGACCGGGAGTTTGGGTTCATTGCTTGTGATTCCACTAGTGCAAGATCACCTGCCACGGAGGTTGAGAGGGAGTGTGTATTTCCCTCCACTAGCGGAGCATCTTCAGGTATCTAGTATGTTGATAGTGAGGCTTCACGTCATATGACAGGAGTCCGTGAGTACTTCTCAGAGCTTTCAGAGAGTGGCACTGATATAGAGGTAGTACTCGGAGATGAAAACGTTGTTAGAGCAGTCGGTGTGGGGACATTGACATTTGATAAGGAACCCAAACCTCCCTTGAAGGTGTCAGATGTTCTATATGTGCCAGGGATGAGGAAGAACCTCATATCCGTCTCAGCATTGGAGGACAGAGGATATGAGATATTGTTTAGGAGAGGACAGGTGCTGATATATCCCAAGGGCGCTCCAGCTAATTCAGCTAGAGTGATAGGTGTACGCCATGCAAATGTGTACAAGTTTGCATTTCAGCCCTTTTTGGCGTTGAGTAGTAGTACCGGCAGCAGAGTTAGCAGTTCAGAGCTGTGTGAGATTTGGCACCGCAGGATGGGGCACATGTATCATGGAGCCTTAAGGACATTGCAGGAGATCACTACAGGTGTGCCAGATTTCAGTACTGATCACTTTGATACATGTAGAGGATGTGCGATGGGCAAGTTTGCCAAATCCCCTTTTCCCAGTAGCGACAACAGATCGACTGGGATACTTGATTTAATTCATTTCGATGTGAATGGTGGGATGTCTCATGTTTCCTTGAGTGGATATGAGTATTATGTTTTATTCATTGATGATCACTCCAGGAGGACCTGGATTTATTTCTTGAAGACCAAGAGTGAGGTCTTCAAGCGGTTTCAAGAGTTGGTAGAGTTCTTATCATTTGGGGCTAAAACTTGTAGGGAAGGCCGGAAGGGAGTTTCTTGGTGATTGGAGGCAATTTTGGGGGATTTTTTAGCAATTTGGTGGAGCAGCAAACACAACATCTGCTGCAGGTTACATTTTCTGCTTGTGGAGGAGGGCCAAGCATTTGGGGTCAATTTTGGAGCTTTGAAAATAGAGCTAACCCTTTCTAGGTTTTTTTTGGGTTTTTGACAAGGACCTCAGAAATAATTTGGCAAAATTTTATGGGCAAATTTGAGGGGTCCAACATGGATTCTAACTCAGCCAGCAGCTAGAGGAATTAGGGGGAAATTGGGCCGAAATTCTGAGGTGAACATTTGGCCAATTCCTTCATGGGTTTTTCTGGGTTATTGGTGGAGAGCCCGAGTTTATTTTCCCATAATTTTCTGAGCACCGGAGGAGGCCCTAGCAGCTATTATTTGCAGCCAGCAATGTAGTTTTCACCAGGACAACGTAGAGATTGTTGGGGACAACCACATTTCATGATAGAGAAGTTGATTTCATCACTTGGATATTGTTAGCTTGCCTTAAGAAATCCCAAGTGCATGCTTTCTGATTTTACTTTGTACCCAACATTTATATCAATAAAGTGACTCAAATCAACGCAATTCATGGAGATTTCGGTTGTTAAATGTGTTGTAAATTTGTGTATGTGTTTTTTCTATGTTTGATTGTTTAGCATTGTATATTTCTATTAGGAATATTACAGTATGTGACAAAAATAGAAAGAAAAAATAGCATTAAAATGTACTTACATGTATTAAGAGTATATTCAACCGTCAAAACTTTTCCAATCAAGAATCTCCAAGAGAAGGTAAAATAATCCAAACATCAAAATTCATTCCATGCTCCAAAAATTTGTCTTCAAAGAAGGATAGTGAAGTTCTCCAAAGAGATACAGTTCAATCCAAGTGATGATGCTAAAATGAAATCACATCACTTATATTTATACTCTTCTAATGAGTTCGATTTATCTAATTAGGCCTAATTAGTTCCTAAAATAAAATAATGTGCAAAATAATTAACTTTTGGTGACAAGTCCACCAAACTAGCTCATAAGCAAAAGAATAAGCCTCTCAAGAGGTCGAATGATCAATAGTACATGTCGTTGGGCCTTAGATGAGGCCTGGTGAAGTCGATATGTGCCATAATGTGAAATAGGACTCCCAAAAGTAGTGGACAAGGGGTTGGCCCCCTTGTTCTCCAAATAATAAACCTGTGGTGCTCCCAATGGGTGTGGGGGAACACAAGTAACGTCATGGGTCTCCAAATAGATCGAAGATTCCTGTAGACCATCTGCAAGGGCTTGGATGATGGTGTAAGTGATGCCACATCATCATACAGGTCCTAGGTCATCTGCCAAGTGAATGGTACAACTATGGAGCCAACTGGGCATGGTGAATCAAGTGCATCTTCCTCGTCCAATAGGTGAATCTCATGCAATCTTTGAACATCTTTGGGGATCCATGGATTGTTGTTCACTGTTGTGGAGTACTCCATATAGGGAGACCAAACCCAGAATGGAGAACATCTGCAATCTTGCATAAGATCCAATGTGTCCCCTAGCCTTCTAGTACAACAAGTAATTTAAAGAAATCAAGTTAAAGAGCTTACAAACCATGCACAACAAGTGGGCAGTTCGTAATGGCATGCCCTTCCATAGTGGCCTTTGGCATGTGTTAATGTCTCCATGCTCCAAAGGGGGTTAACCAAGTACCCTATTAAGCGGTTTTTACCTTTAGAGGGTATAGTATGTCCAAGGTACATCCTTCAAATGGTGGTGGCATGTGTTAAAGAGATAAATGGAACAGGGAATGAGAGGGGAAATCCTAGGCCACATGTCAGGGTACAAAGGTAGTTAATAAAGTGAAGCCCACACTTGGGTATATAATGTATAGGAGGGAGAAATCGTGGTGCTTGAGATACCACGGCCTTGATTTTTCCACCCTTCTTCATATGCCTTTTGCCTTTATGATTTTTCTTTGATTAGCTGCTTGGAGCTCAAGGATAAGAGCATGATGTGCAAGGCATAGCAGTGGATACCCCCTTTAAGGTAAGGCGGTTCATTGCCCACCAGGGGTTGTAATATTCCTAGGGAATTTTTACAGTAAATAACAAAGCATGCATAGACATAAAAACCACGATAAGAAAACACATAAATTAGTTCATGTAATTGCACCAAAAACTGTGCTACTGCGTCATTTTAGTAATAAATAAGAGAGTACAATATGGTGTTGAAAATAATGCACCTGGGCTTGCACAAGGCAAGCTAGCAAAGCCCAAGTGAAAGATATGAAGTCCCTCTCTGATCTGCTTCTTCTCTCTCTTGGCTTTGCGCTGAACTGGCGAGGAAATATGTTGTTGGCTGCAAAGAACTGCTGCTAGGGCCTCCTCGGATGCTCAAAAAATTCTGGGAAATTAACCCTGGCATCTCCACCAAATACCCAGAATAACCCACGAAGGAATTGGACAATGGTTGACCTTGGAATTTCGGCCCTCTTTTCCCTCTATGGCTTTGTTGCTGGGTAATTTGACCCACCAGCCAATCATGATGCAAAAAGCCCCAAAAATGGCTGCAATCTCCCTCAAAACACTTCCCTAGATTCCTCAAGTTTCAGGCCCAAACTCCCTTCTCTCCTCAACACCCAAGTGTGGCTCCTCTAAGGACTGCGTAGTCATTGCGCTGCTACTGCTGGAAACTTCCCCAAACTCGTAAGCTCTGCTCTTGGATCGAACTGGAATAAGTGAGACTCCCTCCTTGGGTTGGCACTTGAAGTCCACCGAAGCAAGGGTTGAAGTTTCCGCTCGGAAACACTCGTGTGTTGAACAACACTTGCAGACTTGGCTTCAGCTCAAGCATGCTTGTCTAAGAAAATTTCTGAAATAATCATGGATGACAAAATGAGTGCCTTTCCTTCCTTTTTGTCAAAGTGCCTCCAAAATGCCCATGTGGGCAGCTTGATTTCTCCCCACCAATCTTGCAACAATGAGTTCATATTCCTCATGTGGGTCGTATTTCTCTATGGGTGGCCCCCACACTGCACTAGAGCAACAATATCTCGCCTCCAACTCTAATGTTTACATGTGGGGCCTCTAAACCCACATTTCCTAAGTGCAAACATGAATTAAGACAAAATAGCCAAAATTGATATTTCTATTAGCAATAATGCTAAGTGGGAATATCACATGGGTTGGGACAATCATAGGAGGCTCATCTAAGGCCTTTAGGAACTAGGTTGATGGCCATGGGTATGGGGTAGAGCTCATGCATTTGGCTTTTTCCCATGTGCTAAATGTGTTTGTCCCAACATATTTTTCATTTTGTGGTACATTTTCCTATTGAATGTGGCCAATTATGCTTTTACTTTTTCTTTTCAGCAGCATCAACCTCTGGGGCATTGTTTCAGGCCCGACCCAAGGTGTGAGCAAGCGGAAGGGGAAGCTAACCCTATGTGGACCCAATTGAGAAATGTGGACCCAAGTGGGAAAGATGATGGATGGGGTTATAATAAACGAAAGGGAAGTGATATATGTGGATGGGAGAGCGGGACCACGCAACCAAAATCAACGTTTCCCATGTAGTACCACCCTAAAACCCAAAGGTCAGTAAAAAGAGATCACACGAGACTAAGATACAAGGGTAACATCCAAAAAAGGTGTAGGGGACATAAGCACAAACTTAACTCACTCTTTCCACCGAATCCCTCTATTAATCCATGCCTAGAAGTGTCCATGATAAGCAAACTACAATACTCAATTACAAAATGACAAGGCATACCTTTAGATTCACGAGGCCCACCTTCAAACATTCGATCATGACAGATGGGTGAGGGACCACATGGATGGCTCAGGTTGGGGAGAAATGGCACAATGAGCTAGTTGGTGGCTGCAAGGGGCTACTGGCTGCCAGCTGGGGACAATCTTGAAGAAAATTTTCTCCTAGGGATATCACCCACAAAATGGTGGGTAACATCTGGCTCCAACTAGGACATGATCTCTCAAAAAGTGGGCGAAGCTACTCAAATTGGAGGTCACGAGAACACTAGAAATCTCTTGGTTATTGCAGACGTTACCTGCACATATCAAAGACTAAGCCCATGGGGCAACATGTTTGTACGGTGTCTGATGATCACCCATGCTTAATTTTAGGTCGTAAAATCAAAAAATAATAAAATGTGTAAATTTTAATCTAAATGCGAATAATATACAATGAGCAATATCATATGACAATAGCTCTAATGCAAAAATCATCATATTATGCATCCTACTCTAACATGCATATAATACAATGTCAAGTATCAAGGAAAAGGGTGATATGAATTAACTTACCGGCTGTGGGCATAGTTCGTCGTTGAGTTTAGCAATGTAGTAATAGTCATCCCCAATTTTTCCATGGATCTTGACAGACATCAAATCCTTATCAATTAAGGCCAATTCCCCTACCTTACACTCTTTTTTAGGCTTTTTCTTTTTGCTTGTTTTGTGATTTGGTCTTTTGAGGATGTAGACTTCTTGTGAGGGGAAAATGGGAGAAGGATTTTCAATGTCACGTGCTTCGTAGTATGGAGTTGGTCTAGGTTTATCACATGAGAAAGGTAAATAGGATCCCTATAGAGGATAAAGGGGGTCCCATCAAATTGCGGGATAGTGGTGTATGATAAGTCCATTTGAACATTCCCCCCAATGGTAGCCCGCCATTTCCTAGACAATAGCATTCCCCATACATCAGGAATATCTATGACAACAACATCCATGAGAAGGGATATATCGGGGTTCCTAGCCAAAGAAACCTTAAGGTCCTTTATGAGACCTTCCACCTCCACATGCTTAGATTTAAAACCACATACTTTCTTATATGGCCGAGTAACGCTGAGACCCAATCGCTTCATGAATTTTAAAGGCACGATATTGGCGGGAGCCCCTGAGTCTAGCATACAAGTATGTAGTAAAAGGTCATTGATAGCCAAAGTGAGCATAAAAGGTTCATGTCTAGGGCTATGATCAGGGATATGAATGTTTTGCAAGTCTTCAGGTAATTCTTCCTCTTCAAAACCCATGGACTTCTTAATTTGTTTTTGTTTTTCAGGGAAGTTTTGCAATCTCTTTCAAAGGAATGGGTATAGTTATCTTCCCTATAGTAGATTCTAAGTCAATGTTAAGTCCAACTTGTTTTCCATTTTCTTTCTTCTTGGTGTTGCTCCCTTAGGGGATCCTTTTTAGGCTCGGCTTTAGTTTGGGGATCCCTTTTAGGAGGATTTTTAGAAGGAGGTTCCTTAGGAGGGGCTTGCTTGGGAGGCGGGTCATCTTTGTTGGGTTCCTTGGAGGTTGCAAGGTCCTTATTATTATGCTTTCGTGAATATTGCACGCCTTTGAATCTTCCATTACTAGTATCAGCGTTAAGAATAGGCTCCTCTTTTCTCTTCTTTGGTTGTGACCTCACTAATTGGAGGATGAGTGTATGAACCCCCTAGAAAAATGTTGAAGACATCGAATTCCACGAGGTTGGCCTACTCATCTACTTCTTCATTATCACTCTCGTCATTCTCACTTTACCCATTTTCGGAAGACGAGTCTTGCTCCACTACATTAGTTGAAGCCAAAGTGTCTGGGACTTGAGATGAGCTTGGCTTATCTTCTTCACTTTTCTTTTTAGGAAAAGGTTTTCCCTTTGGAATGTAACTGGACTTTTGGGCCTTCTCCAATGCGGTGATTTTGTTCTTAACTATCTTATCCTATGAGTGGACCTCTTCACTATGTTTTTCCATCTTTTTAAGGATGGCCATAAGGGTTTCCTCATGTTGACCTTTAGATTTTTCCTTCTTGGCCTCAGTTTTGGTTTTAGGGAGGTCATTCGCATCCATTCTTGAGACTTCAACCTGCATTTCCATTTCTTTAGCTTCGGCCAACATGGAAGGTTTCTTGTCCCTCAATGCATATGTCAGGTGGCCACCTACGACTTTAATAAATTTATCAAGGATGTTGACTTTAATAAATTTATCAAGGGCTTTAGGTGATCAGAGATATCCCATGTAATATTCCGAATAGAAATAGACAGCAATACAAAGCAACATAAACAACTACAACAAATAGAGAGACATCATACAATCAATGAAAATATGGAGAAACGCTGAGTCATTTTATTATATAACTGAAACATAAAAATGGGTACAAAGGTGATAAGAATGATGGCACCTTGGCTTGCTCAAGGCAAGCTAGAAATACTCTCGGAAATGCTCAAGGAATGGTTGCTCTGTCAAGGACTGCGTAATCTCTAGAGATTGCTACTGCTGCTGTTTGACTGCTGCTACTGCTGGAATGGAATGGCTCTTTGGGGCTGTTCCCCTGCTCAGAAAATTATGAAACTCTGGAAATGAGCTCTCCTCCAATAAACCCGAAAAACCCAGGAAGGAATCCCGGAACGGCTGACCCCAGAATTTGACCTCCTTTGGAAAATAACGCACTCCCAGTGAGTATGCTGGCCCTGAATGATAAACCTGTACGTGATGGCCTCCTCCTGCTGCAAAATGATGATTAGTGAAGGGTTGGTCGCTTCACACTATCCTCGAGCTGAAATCCTTGATATGTCCTCACTCCCTGAACTGCCTCTACCACAAACTGCGTAATCCCCTAAAGAGACTGTGTTGTCCAAGAAACTACGTGATCCTGGCTGAAGGTACTATGTGCTCTCCCTGCAAAACAATGGATGGATCTCCTCACTTGAGCGGGCACTCGAAGTCCCCCGAGGTTGAGGTTGGAATCTCTGCTCAGAGACCCCCGGTGTGTTGAACAATACTTGCAGACTTCGCTCAACAGCAAAAGCGTGCTCAATGTCAAAAGACAGAAATCAAAGATGCATAATAGAATGAGAGAATGAAGAGCCTCCTCTCCCTTTTATGCTTGCGAGCCTTGCTCTCCCCCGAGCCCCACTAAACTGCGTTGTCCCTCGTTGGCCACGCTGCCCCCTCTCAATTGTGTTGTCATGGGCCCACGCTATCCACATTGCATCTTCCCTCACGCTGTCACTAGGCTCTCATGGGCCCCACGCTGTCATCTAATATTTGCCTAAGTGACTTTACAGAAACTTTATTTCCTAAGTGTGGGTTATGGGTCCCATAACTTCTTTTTACTAGCTGATTAACATTAGAAAAGCAAAATTGGGCAAAATTAATATTTCCAATTAGCTGCTGTTAATTGGGAATATTACATCCCAGACTACCCTATCAAACTTTTGAATGAATTCCCGTATGTCCTCCCTTCCCCTAGCTATTTGATAAAACTTCTCAATGTTGAAGGTTCCTTAGGAATTGCATGACCATCTCTTCATGAATAGGTCCTCAAATTCCTCAGGATCTTCAATGCATGTTGGGGGAAGACTAAGGTACCATTCTCTTGCTTTTCCTTCAAGCGATAAAGCAAAAAGCATCATGAGCCTATCGTCATCAAAGATCATCCTAGGGGACATGTGCTAGTAGAATTCTTCAACAAAGCCATGGGCACTCATGGTAGCATCACCTTTGAACTTGGGTAACCATCGGTTGTATTTTTCAGGTAATGGTTTAGGATCGTCACTCAATTTCAAAGGGGCAAAGACACTGACCAAATGTCTTTCACGCTTGGTCATCTTGGGCTTGTCCGTGGTAGAACTAGTTGCCATTTTTGGGGTGGGATCACTAAACTTCTTCAATTTAGGGAGAAGAGTGGTTCCAACAAGTGATGGAGCTCATTCCTTCCTTTTTGTAGCAGCCCTAGTTAAAGGAGGAATATTGTCACCTTCAAGCAAACTAGGGGTTTGGACAATGAGTGGAGTCACCAGAGGAATAATAAAATTGTCATTAATGAATCAATTCCTCAATGATTCACTAGGGAAGTAGACCTTCTTCCTCCCCAACAACGGCGCCAGAAATGTTACCGCTTAAACTAGAAGGGGCTCTAAAAGGGGGTCCTTAGAGGGCTACTACCAGATTAAGGGAAACAATGGAGAAATAGCCCACTATCACCTCGGCTAAGGCTCCTTACTCTTTACGGACTTTTACCGATGGGAGGAGACGCGATATAATAAGGAACACAAATAAGTAGATCAATGATAGGTGAGGGGTGATCCCAGGGGCCTATTCACAAGTGTAATATCCCATTTTTTGGTGTTCCTTATCACATGGTTAGGATGGACTCTCAGGGTCGGGGGCAGACAGGTCACAAGTGCAGGTTGGTGTCATCACCGGGCCCAGGGGATTTATGGAGGAGTTTTGAGTAGGTTCTATGAGGACCAATGGCATTTTCTTGATATATATAATCATCCGCACAGTTTGCCTTTCGTTCTGGTGCATTCCAACAACTTTTGGAAAACTAAGTTATTTTTGGGCTTAACTCAATTAATTACGCTCAAGGTGGTATTCCGGGAGGGATATATGATAGAACACCTTAGTGTAATAGCTCGTTGGAACCGTAACGAGAATACTTACATGATGGGATGGATGGACATGAGTTTTAGTGACCCGAGGAGACATGGTGGCCGAATTGCTCTTTTCCCACATTAAAAAGAATATTTTAATTGGAGAAGAGGAGGGAAAAGTGCTCCATGATTAAAATAATTATAAAGTAGAAATCTCTAGAGGGGTTCATGAGATCTATAAAAGAAGAGGAGGCCATTGGGGGACATCTTGGATTTGATCTCTTTTCTTGTATGTGAGGTTGAGAACTTGGTTCTCTACTTCAATGGTAGCCCCAGGACAGAAACCCTTGGGTGATTGAGAGAGATTCGGCAAGTGCCCAACTCCCCTTGGTGAATTCATCCTGAATTCACAGGTGAGCTTAGCAGTGCCATTTCAGTTCAGTTCGGAGGTTGATGCAGTGCCGCAGATTATATTGGAGGCCATCTTTCCATCTCAGCTATTTTGGTCAGATATGCCTGTAATTCCAATTTGTCCATTGTAATAAAAAGTTGAGATTTTTCCTGTTCAATGTGTTAATGGATTGCAGTGCTCTAATTGTTTTTATTTTACATGGAAATCTTCTATTAATTAATATGTAATTTTATGGTGAAATTTTGAATTGAGTTATTTTTGGCAAAATCGGTGAAAAATCCCATTTGGGGATATTACCGTGGTATCAGAGTTGGTGTTCCTGCCAGTTTGAGGGTTTCATTTCAAATCTCCAGACCATGATCATTTGTTGCGGGATGCAAGAGCCAAGTTTAATTTAATTTGGAGAAGGTTGAACCCTCCATGGAGACAAATGAGTGTCATTGTTGAGGTTTGTTGAGGTTGTCATAAATTGATGGAGTTGTGTGACTATGTAAAGGAGTCCATTGAAATACGTTTTTTGAAACCAAATACCACTCATTAGCCAGAGGTACCAGTCGCTGTGAGAGTTGAGCTATCGTGATCGATTTGAATAAACGTCATGCTCATCGGGTGCATGATTCGATCACGAGTGTAATGACCCAACTCGAGTTATAGGGAACATAGAAATATTAGCATGCATATGAGACCTGCATATGATAGCTACATATGCATGTATCATGTGTACTGCACTAGTACATGCACTAATCAATTATGAAAAATCTCAGTGTAGAGTAATGAGTGAATTATTGAAGTATTAAGGAAATACCTAACTCACTAGAATATAATGAATGTATTAGTTATACCTACCACTATCATAATACAAACTAATACTTTGTTCAAAGAAAATTAAAAGCATTGACTTATGCAAATAAATGATGATATTTTAATAAATCCAAGATATTTATTAAATTATAATATTTTAATAAATCTAAGATATTTTAGAAATCCAAGATATTTATTAAATAATAATATTTTAATAAATCTAAGATATTTTAGAAATCCAAGATATTTATTAAAAGAGGATCTTTTAATAAATATCTTGAATGGAGTTTGTGTATAAAAGGAGAAGAGGGGGAAACTTGATGGGATGGGTGAGTGAGGTGGGAAAACTGACCCAGATGTTGTTAGAGGAGTTCTAACTGCGTGAGACATGAGCAGTGAGTTCTAACAGAGTCATGGAGTGATCTCAATCGTTGTTGGAGTTTTGGGCACGGGGGCCAGAAGACTTGTCTTCTAGATTTGGGGACCGAAGAGGTTGACCTCAGATAGTCTGGGAGGAAAACGACGGTTTGGTAATGGGAGTTGAAGCCATGGCAGATCAAGAACATCTTCAAACACGGTTCCAGGTAAGTATTAAATAGTCAATTGATATATATTTTGTTTCAAAAATCTCACTCTGGATTGTGTAGTATAAGTTTTGTTAATGATTGTTAATTGTGAAAATTATGGTCCTTACAACGAGTTTATCAGTTCACATGATATTGTAGTGGTGGGGCCAAGAATTATAGATCCATCATATTGGCAAGTGACATATTTCAGACCGAAATTAGAAGCGTGGGGTCCAGAGGCCACGTTGGGCGTCGAATCGTGGTTGTCACACCATCTGAGGGGAGGTTGCATTAAGTGGGGAGTTGCAATCGACAGACTCGACTCACAACAAGTTGTCAATTGTGGGGCTGAGTGACCTGCTGCTCTCGTAGTCTGGTCGGAGTGATCGCTGGAAGGGACAACTCCTGTAGCTTGGTCGGTGTAGTGCTTGAAACAACTGCCAGAAGGAACACGCTCACGGATTGTCGACCGAGTGGAAAATTTGTGGGCTGCGTTAGACTCTCACGCACGCCAAATTTTCATTGTTATCAACCCATTAATACAAATATTAAAGTAATGTGAGAGTCCAAGCTCTCGTGGTAAGGGAGTGCAGAGGATAGGCCACGCTGGAAGCATGTTGGGAAGTTGAGCGGGTGCAATGAGTGACGGATTACAACGAACGAGAAAATACGATGTGCCATCAATATACTATAGAAATCGACTTGATCAAGTCGGGAAGGATCAATGTCGTCTTGTCACGTCGGAGCCGAGGTCTCGTGGAAGTGACGCCAAGGATATCAGGTGAAAGGGGTGAGGAAGTTTGGAAGTCTTGCTGAAGGTTATGCGCATAAAAAGAAATTAGTGGCATGGTGCACATGTGGGGTAAGTTTAATTTTTCCAAAAGTCAAACCACTGCCAATACTCGACGTCATAGTCATATGCATTGAGGAGAAACAATAAAAATAACAAAAAGAAAGGAGACACCGTTCACAACTCTAGAATTACTCCTTGCTTAGAGATTTGGAATAGTGTGGTTACAGATCAGCGCCATTTGGGGCAAGTTGCAAGGGTTAGAAGCGAATCTTCCTTATGCCAGTTGTCAAGGCTCACTACCAGAAAATAAAAATAAGAAGAGAGACAAGTTTATGCCTTGCTATTGGTTCCTTATGTTGTAGAAAAGGGACGTAATGTGTGTGAAAATTTCAATCTTGAAATTCCACTGCAGTGATAGATTTATTTCTCCAACTTATTTTCATGATAAGTTATTTACAGAATTCTTCCAATAAATTTTGAAATAAACACTACTATAGTAATCACTCAAGTATATGTAGAGAATATAACAATAAAAATGCAAGCACAAGAATCAATCACATTGACAATTATTTTTGGACAATTGTCCCCAGAAAAACCCAAGTGGGAAAACCGGTGCAGTAGATGAGGGTTTATATATTAATCTTTAGCAGTAAATTATTTACAAGGAAAGGCTGGTAGACTAACTGAGAAACTTCATGAGAAAACACCTGAGATAAATTCTTATCAACCCTTTGGAGAATTTCCGACACTTGGGAGACTCACTGCTCCTCTCTGTGTGTCTCTCTACGCAGAGCCTGCGTGAGACTGCATCACCCTGCATGAGCTATCTGCGTTGTTGCTTTGAGTTGCCCTCTCTGGCCTTTTACCTTCTTCTTCTCTCAAGCCCTGTCACTGTTGATTCCCTCTGCTTCCTCTACCGTGAAACTCTCCCTCTGAAATCGAATTCTATTCCTTCATAATCGACTTCCTTCGGGTTACTGAGTGTATGCCCGAGTTACTTTACAAATGACCCTCAAGCCTTCTTTTATAATCTTCTCATTGAAGAATCAACGACCTAAATTAGAATTTTAATCAATGGCTAAGATTAAAACTTGACTTGATATTTGTTCTCTAGAAGATTCACACTTTGTTTTATTAATACCCATTAATTATTTAATTTCCCTAAGTTTAGACTTAGGGTCTCCATTAAAATAATTAATTATTTTAATAAAACATGTATCGAGTGAAATTTCCACAAACGGTTTTTGGGTTCTTTGGAATACTGGTGTCTAAGCCTCCTCACCAAATTTGAGACTTAGATCACTTTTCGATGCTACAAAAATCAGCAATGTGCTCCACTATTAACTAAAGCCACAACCCAATATCTGACCCTGGAGCTGATTATTGAAGATCCACTGCACTAAACGTAAAAGGGTTGAAATTTGGGAGCCCATTTCACATAAGAAGCAATATATCCTCAGAACCGAGCGCCAAATTGTAACTCAGTACATGAAGGAGCCATATTCAGCATATCTGAAGCAGTTTTTTGAGACAGGCATAATCGATTCTAGGTTTCCAGGACGAGTATGTGGAGGAAGCACATCCCAGGCATGTATAAGTCTGTGTGATTTCTCTTTGTTTCTAATGTCCAAATGATTGACCAAAAATACCACACAAACCCACCAACCCGTGAACATTGTATAAATGTCATGAAATTGAATCTTTTGCAAGTGATGTCGAGTTTAGTGATGTATAGATGAGTCCATTTTGATTGCTGGTGAGAGGGTTTAACTACTATCACAATTTTCATGGATAAGTCTTAAACGATGTCATGCAAATGGTGAGAATGTACTGTTGAGTTATGCTCTTGTATCACTGTCATTGGAGATGACATGTCCAAAAAGTGTCTTGAGCTGAGATTGTCTATACGTTGTCTATTAAGTCAAACACTGTTGTTGTAATGATCAATGAATGTCTTAAGTGGTGAGTGATATTGGCTGCTAGAGTATATTTGCGTATTCACATGCTGATGTAGTAGCTTTCTATTGTCATATTTATTGCTAACTGATTGTAGCTAAACCACTACTATTTCCACATATGTTGCTGAACAATGGAGTTTGTAAGACACCTCCTAAACCAACATAACAGTACAATAGTTGATGCCTTAAACCACAATGCTCCCATGGACCAAAAACCCAAGCAGAACAACAGACCTTTCTCAAAAGGGGTCTATGCCATTCTTCAAAGAGAACATCCAAGGGATGTGCAAAAGGGGTAGGAAATAGGACACAAAATATTCGAACTTGGGAAAATTTTGAAATGCATGAAGATAAAATGGAAAGTCCTTTTCAAATTGGACGGACTGGATGCACTCCTCTCTGAAGTAAATCAGTTGGAAGGGAAGAGACTGATGTGGGCTCTAAAACCAGCTATGCTTGCTCTCACATAACCCAAGTTCTTGGAAGAACCTTATGAAGGGTTCAGACTTCGAGTTGCATCATGCCTCAGTAACATTATGAGGTTGACCACACCTATAGCTACTTTCAATGATGAAGTTATGAGGGAAGTTTTCAAGTTAGTAGTGGGGACTTTCCAAGAGTTGGACAACAGCGCGGGCTCTACCTTTAGGAAAAATCTTGAGATTTTAGGAGGTATGGCCATGTTCAGAACGTATGACATTATGCTTGATTTAGGGTGTGATGACTTGGTCCGTCAGATGTTCCAATGTTTCTTTGACATTAGGAAACATCACCCTGATACAGTTAGAACAAACATGATGTCCATTTTGTCTTCGATCATGGGAGATCGTGATGTCATTTGCAGGGAGTTGCGGGCTAGACTGTTGGCCATTTGGAGAAGAGAGAAATTGGTCTCACCTGCTTCTTATGAGCTAGCCCAAGGGCTAGTTGAGCAAAACATTGGGCTATTCATGAGACAGTTGACCAGGGAGGAGCTGCTCCAGTTTGGTGGATCAGATAGCAAAAATGAGTTGAGTAAGGGACTTTGCTTCATATGCAAAGAACCTTGGAAGCCTAATCACTTATGCTTGAGAGATGCAGATGAGGTGGCAGAGATAGAGCAGGAGGACAATCCTTCTGTATGTCAGGATGAGGACTCTTCTTTGGATGAGTCCATGGGGTCATATGAGGATGCTTCTGGGGAGCAAGGGCAACCACGTGGAGTTGATGACAGTAGGCTGGATTTGTATTCCAATGTGCATGGTGAGCAGTCAGGGGACTCTATGGGAGATATTCAAGATGATGAGTCACTTGTGATGATTCAGCCGAAGCAGCATAGGGTGGAGCGTGAGTCAGCTAAGGAGGAGGATATGCACAGTATGCATGATAGTCCCTTTGGGGAGAGCCAGATGGAGGTTCACATTGAGTCTGTGATGGATGTGCGGCTACCCTTGGGGTTAGCCATTAATGAGGAGCAGACAGATGTACGGACATCTAGCAGGGTGACATTAGTTGCAGATACTTATCCTCGAGAGATTTTGGAGGTCGATAGGGTAGTTCTGCGAGAGGCTAGTAGACAACAAGAGTATGACATTCCTGATCAGGAGAGAGAGGAGATGTTGGAGATGGTGGAACATCCATCTTTGGGCTGACACATTGATGAGGTGCAGGTAGATGCGCACGCAGTTTGCAGAGTTGCAGTACTTTCAGGGAGCAGCACTCTCCAAGAGTACATCTATGGGTTTTGCAGCGTATCTTGCCCAATTTGGCCTATTATAGAGAGAGGGGACTTCTTCTTCAGGCAGATCTCATTGACAGACGGGACAGAGCATCATGAGTTGAGTATGGACTGGCGACAACACCCCGGACTTGTTCCGTATGCAGGTGTCACGAAATTTGATTCTTCTTCTAGGATAGATTAGCGGGAGATCATGAGTTGGTATCCTATTGATGGTACAATCTTCTTAGACAGGAGCATAGCGGAGTAGAGACCCTTAGACATGACATATACTATAGTTTCCAGTTGGCAGTGGGACACAGGTTGAACACTCTTCAGTATTCCATCCCAACTTCAGGAGAGCAGAGTTTGCATTGGATTGAGTCAGGAGTTGGATTGAAGAGAGGGGATGAGTTGGTATGCAGTTGGTGGGGCAGCTTACACAGTCAGAGCTATAGCACAGCAGGAGCCATGGAGCACTGATGCTCATTGGCATTGGGATCTAGGTTGGTTTTTTGATGACATATTTAGTCAAAGATTGGTCTGGGATTCGGGCATTGAGGGATCCGTTCTTGGGGGATTGATTCAGAGGCCTCGCATCTCCCAGTGGTTTGAATGGCATCCGGGCATTGAGTCTCAGTTGCATTGGGCCAACAGACTGGTCCACATATTTGGATTGCTTGAGGGCAAGAAATCTTGGGGCGGCGGTTTTGTAATATCCCCTTTTCTGGTGTTCCTTATGACATGGTTAGGATGGACTCTCAGGGTCGGGGCAGACAGGTCACAGGTGCAGTTTGGTGTCATCACTGGGCCCAGGGGATTTATGGAGGAGTTTTGAGGAGTTTCTATGAGGACCAGTGGCATTCGCTTGGTATATTCCATCATCCGCACAGTTTGCATTTTGTTCTGGTGCATTCCGACAACTTTCGGAAAACTGAGTTATTTTTGGGCTTAACTCAATTAATTATGGTCAAGGTGGCATTCTGGGAGGGATACATGATAGAAAACCTTAGTGTAATAGCTCGTTGGAACCAGAACGAGAATACTTAAATGATGAGATGGTTGGACATGAGTTTCAGTGACCTGAGGAGACATGGTGGCTGAATTACTCTTTTCCCGCATTAAAAAGAATATTTTAATTAGAAAAGAGGGAAAAGTGCTCCATGATTAAAATAATAATAAAGTAGAAAGCTCTAGAGGGGTCCATGAGATCTATAAAAGAAGAGGAGGAGGCCATTGGGTGACATCTTGGATTTGATCTCTTTTCTTGTTAGTGAGGTTGAGAACTCATTTCTCTACTCCATTTGTAATATTCCTAATTAGCGACAGCTAATTGGAATATTCGATTTTGTTTAGTTTTGCCGTCTATAGTTTGTAAATAAATAAAAAGTGAGTGGAGAGGGTCTAACTCACTTAAGTGAAATAAAACACCCTCCTAGTAGCACAACGTTGTGACTTAAGGGGGAGCCAAGGGGGCCAAGCACCACGTAGAGAGGAGGCCCACGTTAGCTCTAGAAGCTTCTGCGCAGGAGAGGTTGGACACGTGGCAAGAGATGGAGGCTACGTTGAGGAGATGGCCTTGGGATTGGAGGAAGGCCAACGTTATAAAAGAGGGAGGAGCCTTCTCATTTCATTCATTCTGTTGTTGATGATATTGAGCTAGACGTTTTGTCTTCTTGAGCACGCTGGCTGTTTAGCCTGTCTGCAACACTGTTTAGTGCATTGAGTGTCTCCGGTTGGAGATCTCGCCCTTAGCCCCGGGGGACTTCGAGTGCCTGCTCGGGCAAGGTTCTTTTTTCAGTATTTTGTGAGAGGTTTTGTTGTTTGGGTTTGCTGCGGAGCTGGGCTTTCATAGAGACTGCGCAGTCACTGGGAGAGAGGACGCAGACCATTTTGGAGGTACTCCAGATCGGGATTTCTGCAGGAGATTTAGCCGAGATTTTGAGCAGAGGGTCAGCCCTTGCCAGTAGGAGGATTTTGGTGGAGTTTGAGGCAGTGTCTCAGCTATTCTCATTTAGCCTCTGCGCTGAGCCTTGGAGGCCAGCGTAATTCCTTGAGGAGGTATTTTCTGGTGGTTTTTGGGGGTTGGTCATTTTTTATATGGTTCTGGGTTTTGTCCGGGTTGGTGAGTAGAGGAGGTTTGCAGATTTTCAGCTCATTCCGGCAAGGGGATCAGCCCCTAGTCTTCAGTTCATTCCAGCAGTAGCAGCGACACGGCAGTTTTCCAGCCGCTGGGACGCAGTTCAGAGAGCAGCCATTTCCTGTATATTCTGAGAGTATTTCTTCACTTGCCTTGAGCAAGATTAGGTGCCATCACTCTGATCACCTATTGTACTTCATTATATTTCTCAGATTAATAAAATGGCTTAGCATTTCCTCTCTATGTTTCTGGATGAGTTGTCGTATTTGCCGTATTTCCTTTCTATGCTATTATATGTCTGCTGCACTGTTATTTTTATATATTCTTGAGCATTCTAGTTCTATACCACTTGGTGCGTTTATCTTTCACTCTTAGACAGAGTCTGGAAAGGGCCAGGTAGCCTTCGGATCTCGTCCTCTTTGCAGAGGCGGAATATCCGGTAAATGCCCTCCCAATCCATCTCTAGTTGGACTTTGCTGTGTTTTAGAGATATCTCCGAAACGGGATATTACAGTGGTATCAGAGCATAGTTCTAGCTCAGTTTGTGGGCTATGACACCGGGGAAAATACCATATATTTGTTACAGAGGCAGGAAGTACAGAGACCGTGAGCGTAGGTTGGAGAACACCTACGGAGAGGGAGACTGTGTTCGGGGGGTGGACACAGAACAGGAGGAGCCTGTGACAGACGCAGAGCAGGAGGAGCTTGTGACAGACGCAGAACAGGGGGAGCCTGTGTTAGATTCAGAGTTGGGGATTCCGATGGCAGATGAGGATGGGAAGAGATTTGCGGACCAGCTCCTCAAATTAGTGCAGGAATTAGCTAGACAGGTTGAGGTGATGGGTCAGAGATTCACCGCTGTAGAGGCTAGACAGCGTGAGACTCCGCGGGTTTTCCAGGTAGGAGAGGGATCAGGTACATCCCACCATTTGCCAGAGCAGGGTGCTGCTCAGCGTGATACTCCTCAGCCGATGGCTTCACGTGCACCTACCCGCTCTACCATGCCCACTTTCTTGGGAGCGGACATAGGGGCAGGAGCCCAGCAGGAGGCAGAGCCTGGACACATAGGTGAGTATTTTGCAGAGTATCAGGCCTATGGGCAAGAGTTCAGGGATGCTCTCACGTTCAGAGATTTTGTGCAACTCCAGCGGGACAGTAGACCGCCCGACCATCATAGAGGGCACCGACATTATCATGATGGAGATTCCCACCGTGCCTCTAGCAGATTTCATTTACCTACGTTTGATGGGTCATCAAACAGTTCGGCAAAGTCTTGGGTGGAGAAGTTGGACATCTATTTCCAGCTTAACCAGATGTCAAAGACGGAGGCCATCAAGGTGGCAACGTTACGTTTGGATGTTGAGGCCCAGGATTGGTGGTTCCATGGGATGGTTACACTCGGACATTCCACAGTGACTACATATGCCGAGTTTACCAGGAGGTTGATGGAGCGGTTTGACTGGAGGGATCCGGAACAACACTTTGTTGAGCTGACGAGGCTGAAGCAGACTGGGAGCCCCGAGACCTACATTGCAGATTTTTTGAGGGTTTCAGTGATGGTGGCAGATCTATCCGCAGCTCGGATGATCTATATGTTTGTAGAGGGGTTAGCAGAGCCACTTCGGGGTTTAGTCAGGTCTACCAGACCAGCGACACTTCAGGACGCTATCAACAGGACCCGAGACTTACAGGATGTATTGCCCAGGACTCGGACACCTTACCCCGAGAGACAGGGTTTCCAGCCCAAGGGGAAGGATGTGAGGATTCCTCCTCCAAAGGGGAATCCGGGACGGACACAGATAGATGATGATGCCAGGAGGGAGTTGAGGAAGAAGCGGTTGTGCTTCACTTGTCAGGAGCCGTGGGCACCAGGGCATAGGTGTGCTGCTGGCAAAGTACACTTCATTGAGGTCTTCTCCGATGATAGCGGGGAAGAGGATGAGGAGGATGATGAGGAGGCAGGAGATAGTCAGATGGCCCAGGATCAGTTGCCGCCTCCACCTCCAGGGACAGGAGGTGCATCTTTTGCACCCACAGGAGGGACCCTTGCAACCTTGCGAGGAGTTCCCAAGTATTTGACGCTGCGCGTACGAAGGACAGTACGTGGCCAGCGAGTGTCAGTTCTGGTTGATAGTGGGGCAACCCACAACTTCATTGATGCATAGATGGTCGAGCGGAGGGGTATACCGACCCAGAGTTTTGACGGATTTTCAGTCTTGGTCCCAGGAGCCCAAACAATGCAGTGTGCCTGGTATGTTCCAGAGTTGGCAGTGACGATGGGTACCTACACTGTGACTGATCACTTTTTCATGGTCAACATACCAAATACCAATGTGGTATTGGGTGTTCAGTGGTTGATTACTCTGGGGAAGGTCACCACGGATTGGGAGGCTTTAGAGATGGAGTGGGATGACAAGAAGACCGGGAAGCATGAGAAGATCCGCGGGATGCACACTTACCCACCTCAGACAATTTCGGCACACTGGATGGAGGCAGACTTCCGGAAGGGAGACATAGAGTGGGCGGTTGAGTTGCAGGCATCAGAGGCAGAGACCATCGGTCGAGCAGTTCATCCGGATATACAGGCCATCCTTGACAGGCATGATGTAGTGTTTGGGGATATACCACCAGGTCGACCACCGGACCGAGGGTTTGAGCACACTATTGAGCTTGAGCAGCGTATTCAGGCGGTGATCACTACCTCCTATAGGCATCCCAAAGCTTATCGGGATGAGATTGAGCGGGCCATCCAGGAGTTGCTGGCTCTTGGGCACATCAGACCGAGCACGAGTCCGTTTGCTTCTTCTGTAGTGTTGGTGAAGAAGAAGGACGACACCTTGAGGATGTGCATTGATTACAGGGCCTTGAACAAGAAGACCCTGAAGAACAGGTACCCTATACCCAGGATCGATAAGTTGATGGATGAGCTGAGAGGAGCCAAGTTCTTCTCGAAGATTGATTTGAGATCAAGGTACCATCAGATTCGCGTGAGGGAACAAGACATTCCCAAGACCGCCTTCAGGTGTCATTATGGGCACTTTGAGTTTTTGGTTATGCCTTTTGGGCTGACCAATGCACCAGCCACCTTTCAGTCTTGCATGAACCATATCTTCCGCAGTCATCTGAGGAAGTTTGTATTGGTCTTCTTTGATGACATACTCATATATAGCAGGACTTGGGAGGAGCATCTCCAGCATATAGAGGCAGTACTACGCATCTTGGAAGAGCAACAGTTCTATGCTAAGCTCTCCAAGTGTGAGTTTGGGATGACGGAGATGCTGTATTTGGGTCACATTATTGGAGTGGATGGAGTGAGAGTCCATGAGGAGAAGATTAGAGCCATCAGAGATTGGCCGGAGCCGAGGAATGTGACAGAACTTCGAGGGTTCATTGGGATATGTACCTATTACAGGAAGTTCGTTAGAGGTTTCTCACAGCGTGCTGCACCTCTTACAGATTTGACGAAGAAGGGGGCATTCAGTTGGTCAGATACAGTACAGCGAGCCTTTGATAGGCTCAAGGAGGTGATGAGTAGCTGCCCAGTGCTTGCATTACCGGATTTTACACAGCCATTTGTCTTGGAGTGTGATGCGTTGGGAGAGGGGATCGGCGCAGTATTGATGCAGGGGGGACACCCTATAGCCTTTGAGAGCCGGAAGCTCCTTCCGCATGAGAGGTTGTATTCTATATACGACAAGGAGATGTTGGCCATCATGCATGCCTTGGCCAAATTCCGACAGTATTTGGTAGGGAACAGGTTTAGGGTGAGGACTGATCACAACAGCCTCAAGTTCTTTTTGGAGCAGAAGCAGCTATAGGAGAGGCAGCAAAAGTGGATCAGTAAGATCCAAGCATATGACTTTGACATTGAGTATGTTAAGGGAAAGAATAATGTGGTAGCAGATGCCCTTTCACGTAGACCAGCCATGTTATCTCTTATGAGCTTGGATACAGATTAGAGGGATCAACTTTTAGTGGAGTATTTCAAGGACAGATTTGCATGTGAGGTGATGGATGGACAGGTGGCGGATGATAGGTACAGGGTGGTTGATGAGATCATCTATTATAGGGACAGGATCTTCTTGACTGAGGGGTCTCAGCTTAAGAAGAAGATACTCCAGGCATCACATGATTCTCCATTGGCAGGCCATCAGGGGTTTACCAAAACCTACAGGGCCATTAGAGAGAGGTTCTCATGGAAGGGCCTCAAGCAGGACGTACTGCAGCACATCAGGGAGTGCGATGTTTGTCAGAGGAACAAGGGGGAGATGAGCCATCCCGCAGGACTGTTGCAGCCTCTTCCCATTCCGGAGGGGAAATGGGAGAGCATATCGATGGACTTCATCACAGGGTTGCCCATGGTACAGGGCAAGGATTGTATGTTTGTCGTCGTTGATCGGCTGACAAAGTATGCACACTTTTTCGCCATATCCGCGCATTACACAGCAGCACAGGTGGCTGAGCTGTTCTTCAGAGAGGTTTTCAGGCTGAATGGTCTTCTTAAGACCATCATCAGTGACAGGGACAGCTGCTTTATGGGCGGATTTTGGCAGGAGCTTTTCCAGCTGGTGGGGACGGAGTTGACACCGAGTACCAGTTATCACCCACAGACGGATGGACAGACGGAGATAGTTAACAAGTGGGTGGAGGGCTACTTGCGTAACTATGTCAGTGGGCAGCAGCGAGCATGGTTGAGATGGTTACATTTGGGGTAGTACTGCTACAACACGACACATCACATGTCCATTGGTATGTCACCATTTTATGCTTTATACGGGTATCATTCCTTATCTTTCGCTGATGTGATGTTCGGTGCTAGCAAGGCTCCTAGAGCCAAGATTTGGATCCAAGAGAGTCAGGACATTCTCCGAGCTCTCAAGGACATTATGGCTACAACACAAAACCAGCAGAAGCTGTATGCCGACAAAGGTCGGGTGGAGAGACAGTTTGAGGTAGGGGACTTGGTCTACCTATGATTACAGCCATACCGACAATCTTCGCTGAAACAGAAGGGAGATGAGAAGCTCAAGCCTCGCTTTTACGGGCCATACAGGGTGATACGTAGGATTGGGCAGGTTGCGTATGAGTTAGAGTTGCCCCAAGGCAGTGAGATCCACAACATTTTTCATGTATCATGCCTGAAGAAGGCACTGGGGCAGCAGGTGACAGTGACAGATGAGCTACCACCCACGGATGATGAGGGGCACTTGGTGTTGCAGCCAGAGGCTATTATTGATACTAGGGAGAGACAGCTACGGAGCAGAACAGTCCGGGAATTCTTGGTGAGGTGGAAGAATTTGCCGGATGAGGATGCCACTTGGGAGAGTGAGAAGATTTTACCAGTGTGGAAAAAATCCCGATTTTTTGCAGGCGCCGATAAAATCCCCCGATTTTTTCCCGATTTTTTGAAAGTTGAAAAAGTCGGGATTTAATCGTTATAATCCTGACTTTTTGCCAACTTTTTCCAAAAAATCGTGAGAGAGGTAATTTTTTTAATAATTTTTTTTTGTTTTTTTTGAAAAAATCGGAATTTTTTTCGAAAAAATCGGGATTTTTTTCGAAAAAATCGGGATTTTTTCCAAAAAGTCTGGATTTTTTCAAAATATGAATATTTTTGTATTTTTTTAGTTTTGCCGATTTTTTGCCAATTTTTTTGAAAAAATCCCGACTTTGCCGATTTAATCCCAACTTGAAGCCCTGCCGATTTAATCCCGACTCCGACTTTTTCCACATTGGATTTTACAGCATCCATCAGTTCAGTTGCTTGAGGACAAGCAACATTTTGCCGGGGGAGACTGTAATATTCCTAATTAGCGACAGCTAATTGGAATATTCGATTTTGTTTAGTTTTTCCGTCTATAGTTTGTAAATAAATAAAAAGTGAGTGGAGAGGGTCTAACTCACTAAAGTGAAATAAAACACCCTCCTAGTAGCACAACGTTGTGACTTAAGGGGGAGCCAAGGGGGGCAAGCACCACGTAGAGAGGGGGCCTACGTTAGCTCTAGAAGCTTCTGCGCAGGAGAGATTGGACATGTGGCAAGAGATGGAGGCTACGTTGAGGAGATGGCCTTGGGATTCGGGGAAGGCCAACGTTATAAAAGAGGGAGGAGCCTTCTCATTTGATTCATTCTGGAGTTGATGATTTTGAGCTAGACGTTTGTATTCTTGAGCACGCTGGCTGTTTAGCCTGTCTGCAGCACTGTTTAGTGCATTGAGTGTCTCCGATCGGAGATCTCGCCCTTAGCCCCGGGGGACTTCGAGTGCCTGCTCGGGCAAGGTTATTTCTTCAGTATTTTGTGAGAGGTTTTGTTGTTTGGGTTTGCTGTGGAGCTGGGCTTTCATAGAGACTGCGCAGTCACTGGGAGAGAGGATGCAGTCCATTTTGGAGGTGCTCCGGATCGGGATTTCTGTAGGAGATTGAGCCGAGATTTTGAGCAGAGGATCAGCCTTTGCCAGTAGGAGGATTTTGGGGGAGTTTGAGGCAGTGTTTCAGCTATTCTCATTTAGCCTCTGCGCAGAGCCTTGGAGGCCAGCGTAATTCCCTTAGGAGGTATTTTCTGGATGTTTTCGGGGGTTGGCCGTTTTTGATATGGTTTCTGGGTTTTGTCCAGGTTGGTGAGTAGAGGAGGTTTGCAAATTTTCAGCTCATTCCGGCAAGGGGATCAGCCCCTAGTCTTCAATTCATTCTAGCAGTAGCAGCTACAGGGCAGTTTTCCAGCAGCTAGGACGCAGTTCAGAGAGCAACCATTTACTGTATATTCTGAGAGTATTTCTTCACTTGCCTTGAGCAAGATTAGGTGCCATCACTCTGATCACCTATCGTACTTCATTATATTTCTCAGATTAATAAAATGGCTTAGCATTTCCTCTCTATGTTTCTGGATGAGTTTCCGTATTTGCCGTATTTCCTTTCTATGCTATTATATGTCTACTGTACTGTTATTTTTATATATTCTTGAGCATTCTAGTTCTATACCACTTGGTGCGTTTATCTTTCACTCTTAGACAGAGTCTGGAAAGGGCCAGGTAGCCTCCGGATCTCGTCCTCTTTGCAGAGGAGGAATATCCGGTAAATGCCCTCCCAGTCCATCTCTGGTTGGAGTTTGCCGTGTTTTAGAGATATCCCCAAAACGGGATATTACACCATTGGTAGCCCCAGGACGGAAACCCTCGGGTGATTGAGAGAGATTGGGCAAGTGCCCAACTCCCCTTGATGAATTCATCCTAAATTCACAGGTGAGATTAGCAGTGCCATTTCAGTTCAGTTGAGAGGCCGGTTCAGTGCAACAAATTATATTGGAGGCCAACTTTCCATCTCAACCATTTTGGTCAGATATGCGTGTAACCCCAGTTTGTCCATTATAATAAAAAGCTGAGATTTTTCCTATTCAATGTGTTAATGGATTGCAATGCTCTACTAACTTTTATTTTACATGGAATTTGTAATATCCCTCAAGGGAAATAGACAGCAATACAAGCATACAATAATATAGAAAATGCCGAAAATAGATATAAAGCAAATACACATGAAAATGTCGGGAATGCTAAAGCATTTTATTAATCTGAGAATATAATGAGATACGATGGATAATCAAAATGATAGCACCTCTCCTTGCTCAGGGCAAGTGAAGAACTCTCTCAGATAGACTGGAAATGGCTGCTACAAGAATCTGAGTCCCAGCTGCTGGAAAACTGCCGTAACTGCCACTGCTAAAATAGACTGAAAACTAGGGGCTGATCCCCTCGCCGGAATGAGCTGAAAATCTGTAGATCACCTGTACTCATTGCTCCGGACAAAACCCAGAAACCATAAACAAAATGGACCACCTCCGAAAATCACCCCAGAAACCCTCCTCAAGGAAAAACGCTGTCCCTCCAGGCCCAGCGCAGATGCCAAATGAAATACACTGAGATGGAGCCACAAACTCCTCAGGAAACTCTCCAACTGATAAATACTGAGCCTCCACACTGGATAACACTGAATCTCCTGCAGAAAACCCCGCAATAGCACCCCTCCACCAAGAACTGCGTCCTCTCTCCTAGGGACTGCGCAGTCACCCAAAGAAGCCCAGCTCCTCCGCAAAACAACAACCAAATCCTCCGCTGAAAACTGTAGGAAAGACCTTGCCCGAGCAGGAACTCGAAGTCCCCCGGGGCTAAGGGTGAGATCTCCGATCGGAGACACTTAGTCGCACTAAACAGTGCTGCAGACAGGCTAAACAGCTAGCGTGCTCAAGAAGACAAAAGTCTAGCTCAAATATCATCAACAACAAGGAATGCCCAAATGAGGAGGCTCCTCCATCTTTTAAAGCATTGGTTTCCCTCCAAAACCAACGTAGTGTGTGGCCCCCCTTGGCTCCCCCTTAAGTCGCAACGTTGTGTCTACTAGGGAGTGAACTTTATTTTTAGAGTGAGTTATGTCCCCCTCTACTCACTTTTATTTATAATTTAATTATATAAGGCAAAATTGATCAAAATTAATATTTCCAATTAGCTGCTGCTAATTGGGAATATTACAGTCCTCCCCACCAAAAATTGCTTGTCCTCAAGCAATGCCTGAACCAGCCTCCTCTCTAGCTGATGCTCCCCACTGACACTGCAAAATGTGCCTGGGTCCCAGATGCGCCACTAAAACCTCCCTGACCTCTGCATCACCCTGATATGAAGGGATCTCTCAATGCCAGGATCCCAAACTGATCTCTCACGGTACCAGCCAACCAATAGTCCTCCCGGATCCCATCGCCACCGTGGCCAATAATCGCACAAGTCCCACGACTCGGACTGTGCACTGCCTCTGGCTATGACCAATGCTCTAAGAGGTGAAGACCACCAACAAGCATCAATGCTCCCGGGCTCCTGCTGCGCTGTACCTGTAGCTACATATGCTACCCCTCCAACTGCATACCAAATCATCACCTCTCTCCAATCCAAGTTGTGACTCAATCCCATGCTGATCCTGTTCTCCTGAAATCGGGATGGAGTGCTGAAGAAATGATGTCCTGTGCCGCCCTGCCAGCTGGAATCTATAACCTCTGTTATGTCCAAAGGCCCCTGCTCGACTGTGCTCCCTACGAAGAATACCGTACCATCTAGAGGGTACCAACTCATGATCTCCCGCCAGTCCATCCTAGAAGAAGAATCTGATGTAGTAACAACAACGGTATATGGAACATGCCTGGGATGTTGCCGCCAGCCTGTAATCAACTCCCACTGCTCTAGCCTGTCTGTCAATGGAAGCTGCCTGTAGAAGGAAGCCCCTCTCTCTATAATGGGTAAAAGTGGGCAAGGTATGCGCAAGCTCCATCGATGTACTCCTGGAGAGTGCTACCCACTAAAAACGCTGCAGCTCTGCTGACTGCGAGTACATCTATCTGCGCCTCATCCCAGTGTCGACCCAAAGATGGATGCTCCAACATATCCAACAGCGCCTGCCGTCTACTAGCCCCCTGCATAACAATCCCATCAACCTCCAACACCTCCAGAGGATATGGATCTGCAACAGCTGTCACCGTACTCGATGTCAATGCAGCTGACTGCTCCTCCTCAATGGCTGACCCCGCGGTTAGCTGCATATCCACCACAGACTCGATGTGAGTGCCCATCTGGCTCTCTCTCAAAGGAATATCATGCCTGATGTGAGTAGTGTCCTCCTCTGTCGACTCAGGCTCCATCACCTGCTGCTCTAGTTGAATTGTCACAAGTGACTCTTCACCCAGAGTATCTCTCGCAGAGTCCCATGACTGCTCACCCTGGACACTAGAATATAGCTCCGGTCTACTGTCACCATCCATGCATGACTGCCCTCGCTCCCCAGAAGCGACCTCAACTGATCCTATGGACTCATGTGAAAAAGAGTCCTCACCCTGGCATACAGAAGGAATGCCCTCTTGTTCTACCTCCGCCATCTCATCTGCATCGAACATGCCATCCACCCTCTCGACAAAGTGTCGATATAGTGTCTGGAGCCCAGACACATACTGGGATACTACCTCTGCTGTACCCCATATCCTCTGCTCATGCATAATCTCGACATGCCCTGAGGGAAAAATGATGCATGTCTCCCTCATGACCTGCTCCCCAAGCGTAGGCTCAACGATGACTAATGGGCCACCCCTGCAGAGGATCATCTCATCCCCTAACCTATGGCTATCAACTAGCACACTAACCCAGTGCCACTGCTGAGAAGTCTCTCGCCTAGTGTGCTGAGGGCCATCCAAATATATTGGCTGTGCCTCGCGTACCCTGCTGCTCATGCCCAAAGTGCCAAAGGACAACAACAAAATTGGTTGTGCCCGTGAGTGATGTAGAAGAGGGTCAGGTGTGTGAGTCCCCACAGATACCGTCAAGTATCGCTCATCTGTCTCCCCATCGATCCTGGGTGAACTACTCCAAAAGGTAAGCCCAATGTCCCTGTCCGTGAGTCTCCCTGGAAGCAATGCTCTAAGACCCTGTTGTGCAGCACCATACGCCCTCGCATACCACCGATCATCCCTGTACTCCTCGACATGCCACTGCACACTGAGGCATACCCCTGTATACTGCTGGATACCCCAAGCTCCTGTTGTACCATCTTGTACCGTCTCGTGCCCTGACTGTGTCCAGGCATCAGTCACTCCCCGCATTCTCTCAATGTGATGTAGGACACTCCTACTCCACCATGCAGTCCCACACACTACGGTACACCACCATGCAACTCCATGTCCACCGGTAGTCCACTGCTCAATGCTAGAAGCTCCCACACATCCCTGGATGTGATGACCTAGAGCTGTGCCTCTACATGTCGGACTACCCCCAATCGGTAACATCGTCGCATCACTATACCCGCTAACGAATGGATCGTCACTCCACATCCTCCTCGAGGGGTCTGAAAAGTGAATCTCCCTATGTGCCAGTAGTGTTACCACCATTGCTCGGCTCCGCTGCGTCCTCTGTGCCCCACACAAAGGTGAAGAATCCTTGGCCCCATACAAGGTGCCATCTGGTGGCCTGCCAATGCCACCTCCTTCGACAAGCTCCTGCCAAGGTGTGCTGACCAACCCGTGATCCCATGTATGAATGTCATGCCAAGAAAACCTAGGGAGTCTGCCCATAAACTGGTTGGCCAATGGAGCTGACCGAAACTGCACATGCTCTACTACTAGGCCAACTGTACTCTCCAAGACATAGTCAGCCGACCTGCCTGGGAAACGATAGGTGATCCCACCTGGATCCCAATGCCAATCTGGGGTTCCTGTATTCCCCATGCATAGAAAATCTTGCTGAGCTACACTCGGATCCATCACTATCTCCATAGCCCGCTCCACCGAGTACCAACTCAAAATCTCTCGCCATCCAACCTCAACATGTGGATGTTGTACCCTGTGCAACTTTGATCGTCTCATACCGCTATCCAAGTCAACATATGAGATCTGACTAGGTGGCTCTGCCTCCCTCTCTCCAACGGGAAGAGATGACCCAACAACACTGCTAGTCCCATCCATGCATGCCTGAAGGGGAATGATCTGACGCTCCAACGTGCCCTCTGATTGTACCATCAGGGAATCCAGTCGTTCCCCAATGCGGACCAACTTGGCCGCTGACTTGGCACAAGCCACTCTCATACCCTCCAACTCCTGGTCCTGCAACAAAATGGCCTCCCGTACTGACGTGGCCTTCCCTCTCAAAACTCGAAGGTCCGTCCGAAGCCGATGATACCGCTGTCTGCGACCATCATCCAATACCTCTGTACCTGCTAGTGCCTCATCGAAGGTGGATTTATCTCCTAACGCCTCACCCATCTGTCGTGTGCTGCTACCACCTGAAGACTCGGACACGACTCCGGTCATCACCTCAATGGATGGCTCTACTGAGGTAGGCTCTACCTTCTCCACTATGATATCAACCGACACGGTCAAGGAGGTCTCCAATAAGGGTGAGTCCTATGTCACACTAGGTGTATCCTCGAACTCCCTGCAATCCTGTGTGCCCTCATCCTCCAAGTGCGAGGTAACCATTTTGATGGTTTTCCCCTCCGATACTCGGTCAAGCTGGAAAGAGGTATCCAACTTCTCCACCCAAGCTTTTTTCGAACGCTTGGATGACCCATCAAATGTCGGTATATGGGATCTGTCCATTGTGTGCTGTAAACCCCCATCATGTGAGCTCCTGTTCCCTCTGTGAAAGTTGCGGGGTCTGCTATCCCGCTGGAGCTGAACAAAATCTCTAAATGAGATAAGATCTCTGAACTCCGGCCCGTATGCCCGGTACTCTGCAATGTAGGCGTCCATCTGGACAGGCTCAGGCTCTGGCTCCCGCTGTGCTCCTGCCCCTGTGTCCTCTGCTAGGAATGTGGGCATAGTGGATCGCGTGGGTGCATGCGATGCCATGATGGGAATAGCATCACGGTCCGGCATATGGTGGGATGTGCCCGATCCCTCACCGATCTGAAAACCCCTTGGGGTTTCCTGCTGCCTAACCTCCAACGCAGTGAGTCTCTGTCCCACCGACTCCATCTGCCTCGTCACATCCTACATGTGTTGGAGGAGCGCATCTCTAAATCTCCTCGCATCCTCCTCGTCTGCCATAGGGTTCTTTCTGCTATGTGTCTACAGGCTCCTCATGAAACTGCACTGCTGCTCCAAGACTATACTGCTATTTGTATTCGACCTCCGATTTACCCACTGAAAACTACTCAGAAAATTCTAGGAATTTGGGAAGGTGATCCTTGTCCAAAACCCAGAAAAACCTCAAAAGGGTTTCTTCTAATTCCAAACTTCAAAATTTGACCCTTTGTATTTTGGCCCTTTTTCCAATTTCGTTTTTGGTAGTGCAACTACTATTGCTCTCCAAAATTCCAGCAAACCTCTGTATGATCTCTTTCTCGATGTCATAGACCACAGGCTGAGCCAGAACTATGCTTTGATACCACTGTAATATCCCTCAAGGGAAATAGACAGCAATACAAGCATACGACAATATAGAAAATGCCGGAAATAGAACATAATGCAAATACACATAAAAATGCCGGGAATGCTAAGCCATTTTATTAATCTGAGAATATAATGAGATACAATGGATAATCAGAATAAATGCACCTATCCTTGCACAAGGCAAGTGAAGAACCCTCTCAGAAAAACAGGAAATGAATTTTGCTACAAGCTAACGTCAGTGCTGGAAGAATGGTATTAGAGTAAACTACATTCTTTGGAGAGGTGGAAGCGAAAGGCTGATCCCCTTCTTGGGAATAGTACAGCCTGAGACCACGAACTCACCACCCGGGATAGAACCGAAACCATATCGCCTACTCACGACCTCACAGAAAATCACCAGGAAACCCTCCTCGGGTACGAGCGCAGAGGAGCTCGGCGCGGATGCCAAAAGATATAAGGGCGGCAGACCTGAGCTCTCGAAACCTCCTGCCGGCAATACTGACCCTCTCCTCTGAATACCAACTGAAACTCCTGCAGAAAATCCCCGTAACAGAACACCTCCAACTAGAACTGCGTCCTCTCTCCCAGGGACTGCGCAGTCACCAAAAGAAGCCCAGCTCCTCCGCCAAACAACAACCAAATCTCCCGCAGAAGACTGAAGAAACAACCTTACCCGAGCAGGCACTCGAAGTCCCCCGGGGCTAAGGGCGAGATCTCCGACCGGAGACACTCAACGCACTAAACAGTGCTGCAGACAAGCTAAACAGCTAGCGTGCTCAAGAAGACAAAAGTCTAGCTCAATATCATCAATAACAAGAATCCCCAAATGAGGAGGCTCCTCCATCTTTTATAGCATTGATTTCCCTCCAAAACCAACGTAGTGTGTGGCCCCCCTTGGCTCCCCCTTAAGTCGCAACGTTGTGTCTACTAGGGAGTGAACTTTATTTTTAGAGTGAGTTATGTCCCCCTCTACTCACTTTTATTTATAATTTAATTATATAAGGCAAAATTGATCAAAATTAATATTTCCAATTAACTGCTGCTAATTGGGTATATTACAGAATCTTATGTTAATTAATATGTAATTTTATGGTAAAATTTTGAATTGAGTTATTTTCGGCAAAATCGGTGAAAAATACCATTTGGGGATATTACAAGAGAGGCTCAGATATATAGCTTTCTTGCTTTGGAAGAAAAGATTGAAGGCTCTCAAGGAAGGGCTCAAGGGGAATTTCAAGGTTAAGGTTTAGGGAATGTATCTTATAATGGAGGCCCTCAAACCCTAAAATTCTTGTAAAGGCTTGGATTCCAAGTGGTCTTTGAAGAATTACCCTTAATGGCTTGTGGGACCATGTGTACCTGGGGGGTAGGTCAAGTTGGGAGGGTTTAGCAACCAAGGATGTACTTGACCTATTCCGGAAGAGAAAGGGACCAAAGAATGAATTTTCAATACAAGATAAGGTGAGGATCCCAATGAGGTCTTTTAGCCTAATGAAACCAAGGGCAACATTAATCTTGAAGCTATGTATCTCACAATCCCACTGTCGGAATTGCTTCAAAAATGGAGGGTGCCTAGGAGAAACCCCAATGCAGAGGATGCCAAGAGATCAAACTTTTCTAGTGGATGGTTTGCAAGATAAATGATGCCCTAGCTTCTAGGATACCTAGAGGGCTAGACCTAGAAAAGAGAAGGTGAGAGAGAAATAATTTTAAGGTGAACACCTTTATGGTGGACCAATGCCTAGTCCTTTGGGGATATTTTGGAGTCAATATTAATTATGACTATGGATATCAAATTTTCTATGTCAAGGAGGCCTCAAAGACAACTTCGCATATTAGGGCAACAACAAAAGCAACTTCAAGAGCTTTATACTTTGTTTTGCAAAATAGATGGCTTATCAAGATGAATTTTAGTGAAGAAGCATCTCTAGGAACATTCTTTCATAAAACATGGCCAATACATGAAGCATCACTATCTAGAAACCAAATTTCCACAACTTCACATAAATTGTTGATTTTTTGGTAGCATTGGATGTGCTGTAGCTCCGAAACTTTGTGGAGGGGCTAGAACACATGAGATATCCAAGACCTAGCAATCATTTGGAGAAATTCCACCCAGAGCCTAAGTTATTCTAATAATTAATTATTTTAATGGAGACCATAAGTCTAACTTAGGGAAATTAAATAATTAAAGGGAATTAATTTAAACATGAGGGTAAGAATGTTCTAATTAACGAGGATCAAGTATTTTCTAATCTTAGCCGTTGATTAGAGATTATATCATGGTCATTGATTCTTCAACAAGAAAAGTCTTAAGGATGGGGTCAGGCCGAGAACACACACATAGCGATACCACTTGAGCTAAGTCGAAATTCTGGGGCATGGTTTGCTGAGAATTTTCGAGTGAGATTGTAGTGCAGCGAGGGGAAGATCGACAGAGGGATTTCAGATCCGAGGCCGAGAATACAATTTCAGAAAGGAAGATCCATACCAGAGAGGCAACACAGTCCAGGAGGGGTGACGCAGAGGCAGCATAGGCCCAACAGGGGTGACGCAGGCCCAGCCAGGCTCACGTAGAGCCAGCGCAGAGGCTGACGCAGTCACAAAAGGGTGACACGAGCCAAGAGGGGCTGACGCAGAGCCGGAAAGGGCAGCACTGGGGTTTCAGTGGGCCAGAAAGGGCTTATATTCAACAGATCCAGAAGGGGTGATGCAGTGACTACGTAGGCACCTGTGGAGTTCTTCATCCTTAGCTGAATCAGCCATATTTCTGTCTCTGGAGATAGAGGTACTTCTGTCGGGGTTTTCTCTGTTGGGTAAACCATTACTAGTACCCTAGATTGTATTCAAAATTCTGCATAATAATAAAACCCTCAATAGTTGCTGAACCGGTTTTCCCGCATTGGGTTTTTCCGAGACATTTGTCCGAAAATTTTTGTGTGTCCTTTGTTGAATGTGCTTAATTCTTCAGTACTTGATCTGTATGTATGTGTAGGCTACAATGTGTTTACTTCAATGTTTTCTGAATATTTCTGAAAATAACATGTTAATTTAAAAACAAAAGTAGAAGTAAACCATATTTCTGCAGTAGGGTTTCCTTTGATAGGATTCAGAAATTTTCACATGGTATCAGAGTTATTGCAGATCAGGGAGAGTTGAAGCCATCAACGAAGAGACAAAGTTTTTACTGCACGTAGGCCACTGTGACAGCATAGATCCAAGAAAAAGGCAGTGCAGCATCAGAGGGACAGCACAGAGCCTAGGAGGGGTGACGCAGAGCCTATCTAGCTCACGCAGAGCTGATGCAGAGGCTCACGTAGACCCAGAGGGGTGACACAATGCCAGTCTAGCTCACGCAGAGCTGACACAGAGGCTCATGCAGGCCCAAGAGGGTGACGCAGTCTGAGAGGGGGTGACGCTGTGGCAGTTGTCGTGGTTGGAAGTAAAGTCTAATTCTTCGAAGTTGTTGGTGGGGCATTGTTTCTACCGGTATAGAATAGTGTCTAGCAGTGTTGACAAAGTAGGGGAAACAATTCCTCAACAGACTTTCTAGCCAAGAAGTCTTAGATCTGATCAACAGAGTGATTGGAGAGAGTTGATTCGACAAAATTGGTGGAAGATTTCCGAGAGGGAAATCACTTGTGAGAGGGAGCGTATTCTCTAGAGGGTTGCTATCGCTAAGAAACCCAGATCCGAGTCTATTGCTGAGAGCAGCAAGAGAACAAGGAAGAAGAGTATCCGTTTCGATATCATTGAGCAGAGATGGCCTCTCATGGATTGAGGGATCAGGACAGGTTAGATGGATCATCTAACTTCGTCATCTGGAAGGCCAAAATCCTGTCAGTCCTTGACAAATATCACATCAAAGATCATGCCGAGAAGGTTGTAGTTGTTCCTATTGACGTTGATCCATTGAAGAAGTATGAGAAAATCAAGCTAGAGCCAAGCGCTTGATTATGGACGGGGTAAAGGATCATGTGGTCCCACACGTTACTGATAATAATATGGCAAACGAGATGTGGACGACCTTGACCACATTGTATCAAGGTACTTTTGTCCAGAGGAAGATGCTTCTGTAGAATCAGCTGCGACTATTTCAAATGCATAAGGGAGAGGAAATCAACCCCTTCCTCTTTAGATTGAAGGCGATTTGAGATCAGCTGGTTGTTATGGGGGCCACTCTTGATGATGGTATTATGGTGAGGACTATCTTGAATGCAGTGTTTGAAGAGTGGGAGACCTTTGTCCAAGGCATTTTGGGTAGAGCGGCACTTCCAAATTGGTAGGACATGTGGGCAAATCTTCATCAAGAAGAGATTAGGAGAATGTTCAAGATGGGCAGCAGCAGCGAAGGAGGAAGATACGGCTGTCGCATTGAAGGGATAGCAGCAACAGCGAGGGAAGAAGAAGAGAGACCTTTCTAAGGTCTGGTACTTCAAATGTGGTGAATTGGGACATTTCGCCACTACTTGTCCTCAGAAGAAGAGGGCAAGGAAGATTCAGATTTTAAGGCTGCAGCAGCGAAGGGTGATGATGGGAGTGATGACGATGTGGCTATGAGTGCTCATGTGCCTCGAGAGATGAGGTGGGGCGACATTGATATGTAGTTCTTTTGAACAGCAGCGTGGGCCAGGATCCTTGAGGTGCCCAAACTGTTGGATCACATACAAGATACGAGAGCCCTTAACGACAATAGCAGGATGATTGGAGTTAGTTGGTGCGGAGGATTATGGAGGCACATAGGCAAAGCTAGGATGTTGAAGACTTGAGCAGCGCAGAGCAGAGTCAGCAGCAGCGTAGAAGCAAAAACGTAGAGGTTGATGGGATTTCAGCAGCGCAGAGGCAATGCTTACGCAGTCCAGAGCAGCAGCAACATAGAGCTCTAAAGGGTCAACACAGATTAGCAGCAGAGGGTGCTTCAGTATCGAGGTGCATTGAGATTGACTTGTCTGTCAGGATTTTGTGTGATGTCCTTCAGTTACTTACTCTCAGCAACTGAGTTGCAGTGCAACAATTAGCAGTGACAGTGCTATTGGCAGCATGATGCAACATTTGAGAGGGAGTTGCAGTACAGATAAGGCAGTGACTGTGGCAGAGTCATTTGCAGCAGTTGAGAAGGCAGCAGCGCAGTGGATGAGGGGTGGCAGGCCGAGCATCAGCAGCACAGGGGACCAATGCCGTTGATCAGGGTGATGCTTCAGGTTGAAGTGTTGCTAGAGCACATTCCTTGCTAAGAGGGACTGTTGAGGGAGTGTTGATTTTTGGGTAGCATCAGATGTGCTCTAGCTCTGAAACTTTGTGGAGGTGCTAAAACACATGAGATCTCCAAGACCCAGAAAACATTTGGAGAAATTCCACTCGGAGCCTATGTTATTCCAATAATTAATTATTTTAATGGAGACCTTAAGTCTAACTTGTTGAGATTTTGTGTATTTGGGGTATCATCAGTTGCGCTCTAGGTCCCAAATTTTGTGGAGGGACTAGAGTACACTTGATCTACAAGACCCAGAAATGGATTTGAGAAATTTCAAGTTGTGTTCAAGTTATTAAAATAATTAATTATTTTTAATGGATTTCCTAAGTCTAACCTAGGAAAATAAAATGATTAAAGTGAATTAATTAACACATGTGATGAAATTGACTTAAGTCACATGGATCAAGCAGTCTTTTAATCTCAGCCCTTGAAGGGTTCAACGAAAAAGTATAAGAGAAAGGCTTGAGGGTCAGTTGAAGACACACATTTTCTGTAGAACTGAGGAATAGATCTGGAATTCTAGGGCGGGTTTGCTAAGAATTTCCAGTGGAATTTCCTGCAGTGAGGGGTAGTATTGGCTAAGGGAATGATTCGATTCCAAGAGCCAAGAGACTGCAAGAGGCAAGAGGAGCAACCACAAGAACAACGCAGAAAGGCTTCAGAGCCACGCACAGCAGCAGGGACAACGCAAAGGCAGCTAGGGCCACGCTGGGCTGACACTGGCCAAGTAGAGGCAGCATAGGGGCAGCGTAGACCTTCCTAGGGTGATGCAGGCCCTCCTAGAACCACACAGAGGCTAATGCAGTCCTTCTAGGGCAATGCTAGGGCTACAGAAGTAGCGGTGAGGGTTTCTAGAGTTAGATCCGGGCTGAGTCCTGTAAATCCCGTTTGAGGGTGTGGATCAGTCAGATATTTGGCACTAGATCTTCAGGTTAGCTGCAGATTTGATATCTTTTATTCTCTGTCGGGTTTTTCAAGGTTGGAACCCAGATTTGCTATACTCAAAACTACTTAATAATAAAACCCTCATATCTGTTGAACCGGTTTTCTCGCTTTGGGTTTTTCCGGGGACTTATGTCCAAAAATCCATGTGTCACTTTGTTGCATGAGTGAATTATTTAGTAAATGATCTGCATGTGTAGGCTGTAGTTGTGTTTATTTTCGGTATTTTCTGAATCTAATTTCTGAAAATAACTTGTATAAATTAAATCAAGTAGGAGAAAATAAACCAATACAATGCACTAGAATTTTCACATAACTTAGGGAAATTAAATAATTAAAGGGAATTAATTTAAACATGTGGATGATAATGTTCTAAGTAATGAGGATCAATTCTTTTCTAATCTTAGCCGTCGATTAGAGATTAGATCATAGTCGTTGATTCTTCAACGAGAAAAGTATTAAAGGAAGGCTCGGGGTCAGTTGGAGAACACACACATAGTGGTAGCACTTGAGCTAAGTCGAAATTCTGGGGCGCGTTTTGCTAAGAATTTTCGAGTGAGCTTACAGTGCAACAAGGGGCAGATTGATAGAGGGATTTTAGATCTGAGGCCGAGAATACAATTGCAGAGAGGCAGATCTGTACCAGAGAGGCAGCGCAGTCCAGGAGGGGTGATGCAGAGGCAGCATAGGCCCAACAGGGGTGACGAAGACCCAGCCAGGTTGACGCAGAGCCAGCGCAGAGGCTTTCGCAGTCACAGAAGGGTGACACGGGCCAAGAGGGGCTGACACAGAGCCGGGAAGGGCATCGCTGGGGTTTCAGTGGGCCAGAAAGGGCTCATATTCAGCAGATCCAGAAGGGGTGACACAACCACACTAAAGGGTGATGCAGTGATTGCGTAGACACTTGTGGGGTTCTTCATCCTCAGCTGAATCAACCATATTTTCTGTCTCCAGAGATAGAGGTACTTCTGCTGGGATTTTCTCTATTGGGTAAACCGTTACTGGTACCCTAGATTGTATTCAAAATTTTACATAATATAAAACCCTCAAGAGCTGCTACACTGGTTTTCCCGCATTTGGTTTTTCCGGAGACATTTGTTCAAAAAATCTTGTGTGTCCTTTATCGAATGTGCTTAATTCTTCAGTGTTTGATCTGTATGTATGTGTAGGCTGCATTGTGTTTACTTCAATTTTTTCTGAATATTTCTGAAAATAACTTATTAATTTAAAAACACAAGTAGGAGAAGTAAACCAGATTTCTACAGTAGGGTTTCTGTTTACAAGATTCAGAAATTTTCACATCAATGGATGCAGTAAATTAGCCCTAGTATAGAGAAATCCCAGCAACAATGTATGTGACAAAAATAGAAAGAGAAAATTGCATTAAAATGCACTTACATGTATTAAGAGTATATCCAACCATCAAAACTTTTCCAATCAAGAAGCTCCAAGAGAAGAGAATGTAATCCAAATATCAAAATTCATTCCATGCTCCTAAAATTCGTCCTCCAAGAAGGATAGTGAAGTTCTCTAAAGAGATACAAGTCAAATCCAAGTGATGATGTTGAAATTAAATCACATCACTTGTATTTATAGACTTCTAATGAGTTCGATTTAGCTAACTAGGCCTAATTAGCCCCTAAAATAAAACGATGTGCAAAATACTTAACTTTTGGTGACAAGCCCACCAAAGTAGCTCATAAACAAAAGAATAAGCCTCTTAAGAGGTCGAATGATCAATAATACATGTCGTTGGGCCTTAGAGGAGCCTTGGTGAAGTCCAAGGTGCCATAATGTGAAATAGAACTCCCAAAAGTAGTAGACAAGGGGTTTACCCCTTCTTCTCCAAATAATAAACCTCTGGTGCTCCCAATGGGTGTGGGGGAACACAATTAACCTCATGGGTCTCCAAATAGATCGAATATGCCTATAGACCATCTACAAGGGCTCGGATGATGGTGTTAGTGATGCCACATCATCATACATGTCCTGGGTCATCTGCCAAGTGCATTGTACAACTGTGGGGCCGAATGAACATGGTGAATCAGGTGCATCTTCCTCGTCCAATATGTGAATCTCGTGCAATCTTGAACATCTCCGGGGATCCATGGAATGTTTTCTACTGCTCTGGAGGCCCATGGATCTCTACACACCCTACATAGCCTTCAGGAGGGTTAGAACCTCGTATAGGGAGACCAAACCCACAATGGAGATCATTTGCAATCTTGTATAAGATCCAATGCGGCCCCTAGCCTTCTAGTACAACAAGTCATTTAAAGAAATTGAGTTAAAGAGCTTACAAACCATGGACAACAGTTGGGCACTTCATAATGGCATGTGCTTCCATAGTTGGCTTTGGCATGTGCTAATGTCTCCAAGCTCCAAAGGGGGTTAACCAAGTACCCTATTAGGCGGTTTCTACCTTTAGAGGGGATAGTATGTCCAAGGTACATTCTTCAAATGGTGGTGGCATGTGATAAAGAGATGAATGGAATAGGGAATGAGAAGGGCAATCTTGGGCCACGTCAGGGTACAAGGGTAGCTAATAAAGGGAGTCCCACACTTGGGTATATAATGTATAGGAGGGAGCAATCGTGGTGCATGAGATACCTCGACCTTGATTTTTCCACCCTTCTTCATATGCTTTTTTCCTTTTATGATTTTTCTTTGATTAACTGCTCGGGGCTCAAGGATAAGAGCATGATGTGCAAGGTATAGCAGTGGGGACCCCCTTTAAGGTAGGGCGATTCATTTCCCACCATGGGTTGGGACAATCATGGGTTCCAAAATGATAAAGGAAGCTCATCTAGGGCCTATAGGAACAAGGGTGATGACCATGGGTAAGGGGTAGAGCTCATGCATTTGGCTTTTTCCCACGTGCTAAATGTATTTGTCCTAGCCATATTTTTCATTTTGTGGTACATTTTCCTATTGAATGTGGCCAATTATGCTTTTACTTTTTCTTTTTAGTTGCATCAATCTTCGAGACATCGTTTCAGGCCCTACCCAAGTTGTGAGCAAGCAAAAGGGGAGGCTAACCCTGTGTGGACCCAGTGGAGAAATGTGGACCTAGGTGGGAAAGATGATGGATGGGGTTATAATAAATGAAAGGGGAGTGATATATGTGGATGGGGGAGTGGGACCACGCAAGCAAAATAGGGGTTTCCCATGTAGTGCCACCCTAAAACCCAAAGGTTAGTAAAAGAGTTCACGAATTAGTACCACTCTTTCCATTGAATCCCCCATTTAATCTGTGCCCAAAAGTGTCCATGATAAGTAAACTACAATACTCAATTACCAAATGACAAGGCATACCTTTAGGTTCGGGAGGCCCATCTTCAAACATACGATCATGATGTATGGGTGAGGGACCACATTGGCGGCTCAGGTGGCAGAGAAATGGCACAACAAGCTAGTTGGTGGCTACAAGGGGCTGCTAGTTGTCGGCTGGGAACCATCTTAGAGAAAAATTTCTCCAAAGGATATCACCTAGGGGCCAAATTGGGAAAATTCGTGGGAGCTTCTGGCTAGGGGATTTGAGTCGGGAAGGGGATGAAATTTCTAGAGTTAATTGGAGGGAGTTTTTGCTGGGATTTTCTAGTGGATTAAGGGCTATTTACATCATTTATACAATAGTTCGTACAACTGGTTTCACTGGGCAATTCACACTTCTTGGTGGCTAGTTGGGTGATCAAATCCTTCATGTGTTTTGTGGATCAAGGTGAGAAAAGGTACCAGCTGAAGTTTCACCCCTTTGGAGCAGTATTGAGGCTTGTACAACCAATTCTTTCTAGTAGCAACACACATATTTTCCTGGGCATCGTAAAAGATAATTTGGGGACGAGTTCTTAGTGGTTGGGCAGCGTTTTTGAGACCTAGGCATGGCCTAGCTTGTTGTAGCAAGCCCAGGTTCCACTTTCCTACTCATTGTACTCTCTTTCTCAAATAATATAAATGATATTGTTGTTCTTGGTCAATTTATGGCTTTTGGCATGAAGATGTAAATGTGCAGCAAATTTCTGTTGTTTTACCTTATGCATGCTATTGTTACACTGTAAATTTTCTATTTAGAATATTATAGTGGTATTAGAGCTGGTGATCTGGCCAGCTATGGGAAAAAACCCTTGTGCCTATGACCCTAGGAGTAAAGCAAAACATCACTTACATAAGGTAGAGATACAGAAGTAGAGAGAGGGTGTTGCAGATTACAGCTGGTTTTGAGGACTCAGAGCAGGAAGAAGAAGCAAAAAACATGGACGAAGTTAGTAAGGAGGATGCAGCTTTCACAAATCTCTTGGAGGCTCTAAATGATCTGGCTAGGGGGCAAAAGGAGATGTTGGAGGAGATTAAACTGAGGGGGTACTCAATTTTGGGAAAAGAGAGACACCCACTTAGGAGAAAAGGGAAAAATAGTGGAGCTAGTGGAAGGTGGGGGGAACTCCATGAAGAAATACGCACCCTTGGAGAGTTCGAATTGGAGGGAAAAGGAGGAAGAAGGGGGTTCATTGGGTGGAGCCCAGAAGGAGGGAAAAAGGGGCTGAAATTATAAATAGGATATGGAGCACTCATTTTGGGACTTTTTCTCATTTGACATATAAACCATTGTTTGCTCAAGTTGTTTAGCTGGGTCAACAGAGTTTCGTTCAACACACGAGGTTTCCAAGCAAAATTCTTAGCCTACCTTCGGTGGACCACGAGTTCCATCCCTAGGAGGATTTTCTTACAACTTTGTGTTGATTTGGGTAGCATCGGATGTGCTCTAAGTCTCAAAATTTGAAGGGAGGCTTAGGCACATGTATTTCAAAGAACCCAGAAATCGTTTGTGAAAATTCCACTCAGAGTGTGTTTTATTAAAATAATTAATTATTTTTAAAGGGACCCTAAGTCTAAATGTAGGAAAATAAAATAATTAAAGGGTATTAGTAAAACAGTGTGTGGATTTTCTAGAGAAGACGAAGATCAAGTCAAAAATTAATCTTAGACGTTGATTAACGATTTAATCTCTGTCGTTGAAGTCTCAACGAGAAGATTATAAGGACTTAAAGGGTCATTTGGAAAATACACTGAAGGATCAAGAGATTGAAATTCTTAAGTGAGCAGTGCTCGGAGAGAAGATCGATCGAGAATATTCTTGCAGAGAGGGGCAAAGATAATTTTCGGTTGGAAGATTTCCTGAGCACAGCAAAGAAGACAGAGAGGCAGCATAGCAGCTACGCAGAGCCAGTAGAGGCAGTGCAGTATCCCAGAGGAAGTCCGTGATTCAGCTGAGGATTAGCCAGATCCAGTGCCGAAAATTCAAGGTGTGAGACCGGAAGGAGCCAGAGGGTCAGATCCAACCAACAGAATAGCCAAAACGCAAAAGCCACGCAGAGTGACGCAACGACTGCGCAAAGGTAGTGGAGGGCTTGCCAATCTGGGGTTTTGGCCAGTTGGGCTTCCAATGTCAGTGTGTAAGGTAATCTCACAATATCTTTATTAGTGAGATTCTCTATGAGGACAGCTAGCAAGGCATCCAATTTGTATTCAGAAAAATTACTGCATAATATATAAACCCTTAGCTGTTGCACCGGTTTTCCCGCATTGGGTTTTTCCAGGGACATTGGTCCAAAAACAACAGTGTCAAATGTGTCTATGATTTACTCTTGTTCGGATTTTGTTTCCACACTTGTATTTTTTCCGCATTTAATTTGTAAAGGCTGTAGTGTATGTGATTCATTGTTTACAGTAGAAAACCATAAATAATTTGTTAAAAGGAATTAACAGATAGGAGATTCCGCATCAGTGTTGCAGTAGGATTCTGGGTAATACGAATTTTCACATGGTATTAGAGTTGGTTTAAGCTTGAGTGCAGGGGGAGCAAAAAAACAGATCCAATAGATCCAGCAAAAGGAGAAGTCGGGGATCAAAGAGTTGCGTAAGCAACAAATCGATATTCCATGTGATTGCACAGTCCAAGCCAGGAGGGCTAGTTGCTGCAAGGAAATCTCTCTTTGAGTGAGCCGAAAGAGAGGTAGGATTTTCCAAATTACAGTTTGTCCGAGGCAGAGAGAGCAGCGCAGCAATTTCAACGTAGATCAGTAGCTCGAGGGACACAATTTTTTGTAAAGCAGTGATTGCTGGTGCAGAAAGCGTCATGAGAGAGTAGTTGAAGACATTTTGGGGATTTCTTACCTCAGAGAGTTTCATGCCCAAGAAACTTTGATTTCTTGTGCAGAAGCAATAAAGTTCGTGAATGATTTGGCTTTTTCCAGCAGGGAGTGCGTAGACCTAGCTACGCAGAGGGTTAGAGGTAGCAGATCGACAACATGTGGGTGATTTCCTTCTTCAAAGAATTCCTAGCCGACGAATTCTAGTTCTAGATAGCTAAGCAGCAGTATTGTGTGGAAGATCTACTATCTCCCACAGGGAGTGCATAGGCTGGTCCAGCAGCTGCGCAGAGGAGAGAGAGGGAGCTAGTTCTATTTATTTTTCAGTCGACAGAGATGGTAGCAAGTGGGCTAAGAGATCAAGATCGGTTGGAGGGAGTCTCCAACTATGTGATTTGGCATGAAAGGATCAGATGCCTACTGGATGAACATGATCTCAAAGCCTTCTTCAATGGTGTGGTGGTTGTACTAGTAGACGCAGATCCACTAAAATAATAGAAGAAAGATATAGCAAAGGCAAAGCACTTGGTCCTCGACAGAGTGAGGAATCATGTCGTGTGTCACATCTCTAGCAAAGGGACTGCTAGAGAAATGTGGTAGGTCCTAGAGAAGCTATATCAGGGATCTTCCGAGTAGCAGAAGATGTTTTTGGAGGAGAAATTGCGGACTACAAAGGATGCAGAAGGATGAGTGCATTGATTCGTTCTTGTTAATACTTCAAGAGAACATAGATCAGCTTGAAGTTGTAGGAGCAGCTCCTCAGGCCACAGAGATGGTAAGATTGGCCCTAAACTCAGTGTCCGATGACTATCAAATCTTTGTCCAAAGCATCCTGGGCAGAGAGAATTTGTCGGACTGGGAGGCAATGTGGGCAGCTCTTCAGCAAGAAGAGATGTGGAGGGACTTATTCAAGTTCCAACTTTAGGGCAACAGCAGCAGTGGGAAGAAGCCGGAGGAGGAGGAGGAGAGTGCAACCTTTGCATCAAAGGGGCAGCAGGAGCAGCGGAGACGTAAGAAAGATGTCTCAAAGATCAAGTGCTTCTGGTGTGGTGAGATGGGACATTATGCTACACAATGTTCTCTCAAGAAGAGAGACAAAGACGAGAAGCATGATCCACATGTTGCATCTACAAGGATCGATGAGGAGTTTGCCATGATAACTCACATATCGCTAGGCGAGCATTGGGGTGATCTAGAGTTGTAGCTCAACAGAGTTGCAGTTGGGCAGGATCCTTGAGGAGTCCACCTCTCTGATCATTACCTTGCTACGGGAGCCCAAATCTGATGTAGCAGGATGGACGTGTACCAGTTGGTGCAGAGGAGTGTAGTGGTTACTGAGTGCCAGAGTCTGAGTAGCGCTGAGTAGAGTTGACAACAGTGCAGGGAAGCATACCGTAGAGTCAACAGCAGCGCAACGACTTCAGAGGGACAACACAAAGACTAGCAGCAGTCATATCTTCTGTACGAGATGCATCATACTGAACACTTAGATCAGTACTTGGATGTTTTTTGTTGCAATAAGCAACAGAGTTGCAGTGCAGTAGCAGTTGGTAGCAGCATGAAGGGTCAGCAACAACATAGTGTTGGTGGGCAGAAATGTCTAACATCAGCAATGCACAGGGAGATGTTGCTTAATCAAAGCAATACTCAGGAGGGTGTATTGCTAGAGCACATTCCTCGCTAAGGGGGAGTGTTGATTTGGGTAGCATCGGATGTGCACTAAGTCTCAAAATTTGCAGGGAGGCTTAGGCACATGTATTTCAAAGAACGCAAAAATCGGTTGTGAAAACTCCACTAAGAGTGTGTTTTATTAAAATAATTAATTATTTTTAAAGGGACCCTAAGTCTAAACATAGGAAAATAAAATAATTAAAGGGTATTAATAAAATAGAGTGTGAATCTTCTAGAGAAGAAAAAGATAAAGTCGAAAGTTAATCTTAGCCATTAATTAACGATTTAATCTCGGCCATTGATTAATGATTTAATCTTGGCCGTTGAAGTCTCAACAAAAAGATTGGGACTTGAAGGGTCATTTGGAAAATACACCGAAGGATCAAGAGATCCAAATTCTTAAGTGAGTTGTGCTCAGAGAGAAGATCGATTGAGAAGATTCTTGCAGAGAGGGGCAGAGATAGTTTCCGATTGGAAGATTTCCTAAGCCGGAGAATACACAGCGCAGAAGACAGAGCAGTACACAAAGAGGCAACGTAGCAGCTACATAGAGCCTACGCAGAGCTAGCAGATTGAGATTTTGGGGTAGCATCAGATGTGCTCTAGCTCCCAAATTTTGTGGAGGAGCTGGAGTACATGAGATCTCCAAGACCCAGAAAGCGTTTGAGGAAATTCCATCAGTTTTAAGAAATATTTAATTAATTAATCTTTTTCATTAAGGACCCTAAGTCTAACTTAGGAAAATTAAAAGATTAAAGTGAATTAAAATAAACATGTGATGGGAATGACTTAAGTGACGTGGATCAAGCAACTTCTAATCTTAGCCGTCGATTAGAGATTACATCACGGTCGTATGTTTCAACGAGAAAAGTATAAGAGAAGGGCTTGGGGTTAGTTGGAGAACAAACACATTGGCAGAGCACTAAAGCGAAGCTAAGATTCTAGGGCGTGGTTTGCTAAGAATTTCATAATTGTTTCAGCTGCAACGAGTGGAAGTATTGACAAGGGGATGGTTTTATCCTAGGCCAAGCGTACAATGAAGGCAAAGAAGCAGCATTCCAGACCAGTGCAGAGGCAGCCAGGTGCTACGCAGTCCATCCAGAGCCCAGCAAGGCCAACGCAGAGGCAGTAGGAGCCACGCAGGGGTGACGCAGGCCCAGTCCGGGCAGTGCAGGGGCAACGTAAGCCCTTCAGGGGTGACGCAGGCCCTTCCTGAGCAGCGCAGATGCTGACGCGGCTCAATCAGGCTGATGTAGAGGGATTCAAAGTAGCGTTGGGGTTTCTGGTGGGCCAGAAAGGGCTCGAGTTCTGTAAATCCCATTTGAGGGTGTGAATAAACCATATTTTGTGTCTCCGATGATAGAGGTATTGCTGCCTTTTTATTTCTCTGTCAGGTGAACTAGTTTTGGTGCTCAAGATTGTTGTACTTAGATTCTGCATAATAATGAAAACCCTCCAGAGCTAACTACACTGGTTTTCCCGCATTGGGTTTTTCTGGGGACATTTGTCAAGAAAATCTATGTCACTTTGTCTATGAGCATGTTATTCAGTATTTGATCTATATCTGTAGGATGCTAGTTGTATTTACTTCGCTAATTTACTGAATATTTCAGGAATTAACTTGTAACTTAATTCAAGTAGGAGAAGTAAATCAAGATACTGCAGTAGGGTTTCTTAGATTAAGAAATTTTCACATGGTATCAGAGCGATTACAGATCAAGTTGGATCTCCAACAAATCGACTGAAGACATATTTGCTGCAGGGTAACAGCTGGAGCAACAAAAATCCGGAGAGGTCAGTGCAGCACCAGAAGGACGCAGAGGCAGCAAGAGCCACATTGGGGCTGACGCAGTCCCAGTTGGATGATGCAGAGACAACGCAGTGCCTTCCAGAGGGACGCAAGATTAGCCTACGCTGCGCAGAGGCTGCATTGAGCCATTCTGCTTACGCAGAGGCCAGCCAGGGTGACGCAGTCCAATATCGAGTGTTGTGTAGATTTGCCATGTTCCAGAAGCAAGGCTTCAGACCTTCAATAGTTGCTGGTGGGGTGGAGATTCTGCTAGTGCAGAATCGTGCCTAAGCTAAGTTGACAAAGAGCGAGAGGAGAACAACTGCTCAGCATATTTCATTACCAAAAGAAATTTGAGGATCGATCGTAGAGTGATCGAAGAGAGCTGATTTGTTGTGTTTGGCAGATTTCCGAGGAAATCAGCTATCAGAGGGAGCAGAGGGTGCCTTTTCACCAAGGACCCTAGATCTCAGCTTTTGTTGAGAAGTGGGGAGAGGAATAACTATTCTAACAGATATCTGAGCAGATGGCGCCACACAGACTGCGTGATCAGGATAAGTTGGAGGTCTTGTCCAACTTTTCTATCTGGAAGGCTAGAATCCTGGTAGTCTTGGAGGAATACGGCTTGAGGGAGCATGTAGAAAAAGTCTTGGCTACACCAACCGATGCTCTTCTCCTGGCGAAGCATAATGAAGCAGCGGCACATGCCAAGCGCTTCATCATGGACGGGGTTAAAGATCATGTGGTACCACACATAGCCGAGAAGAATACAGCTAATGAGATGTGGAAAGCTTTAACCACACTGTATCAAGGGAAATCCGTCGAGAAAAAGATACTTCTGGAGAACCAACTGAGGTTATTTATGATATCCAAGGGAGAGGAAATCGATCCTTTCCTCTTCAGGTTGTAGTCGATTCGGGATCAGCTGACTACCATGGGGGTCAAGGTGGAGGATGATGTCATGGTGAGGATTACTCTAAATGCAGTCACACTGGATTGGGAAACATTTGTCCAAAGCATTTTGGGCAGAGTGGACCTTCCAAACTAGGATGATATGTGGGCTATCCTCCAACAAGAGTAGATCCACCGAATGACCAAGAGGCAGACCAGCACCAGTGCAAGCAAGGTAAAGAACGAGGAAGATGAAGATGCACTGTGCAGCCCTGGCATCTAAGAAGCAACAAGGGAAACATAAGCATGATCTATCTAAGATCAAATGTTTCCAATGTGGCGAACTTGGACACTTCGCAAGCAATTGTCCTCAACGGAAGAAGGACAAGGAAGCTTCTAGTTCCAAGGCTGCTGTAGCAGACGATGGATGTAGCCATGAGCTCTCATGAACCACGAAGGTGGGGCGATATTGATCTGTAGAGCAACTACAGAGTGGTGGCGGTATCCTTGAGTAGCCCAACTCTTGGATTACATCCGTGCTACGGTAGCCCTAAGACAGTAGCAAGGAATGACTAGAGCAGTGGGTGCGAAGATCACAAATGAAGCAAAGGCATAGGCTAAGACACTAGAGAGGGAGCAGTGCAGTGCAAATGCAGCGGAAGCGTAGAGGCAGTAGCGCAGAGGAGGCATGCTTACGCAGTGCAGAGCTGCAACAATGCAATGGCTTCAGGAGGACAGCGCAAAGCAATAGCCTATGGAGCTTCAGTGATGAGATGCAGCCCAACTGACTTGTCTGTCATTGGGCAGTTGTCCTTTAGCTTCTTACTCTGAGCAACTAAGTTGAAGTGCAGTAGTTGGCAGCACGATGCAACAATTTGAGAGGGCGCTACAGTACAGATGTGGCAGTGACTGTGGCAGAGTCATGGGCAACAATACAAAGAGCAGAAACAACGCAGTGATGGAGTGGCAGTAGGCCAAGCATCAGCGTGAAGACCGATGCCATAGATCAAAGCAATACTTTGGGCTTGATGTATTGCTAGAGCACATTCCTCGCTAAGAGGGAGTGTTGAGATTTTGGGGTAGCATCGGATGTGCTCTAGCTCCCAAAGGTTGTGGAGGAGCTAGAGTACATGAGATCTCCAAGACCTAGAAAGCGTTTGAGGAAACTCCATTAGGTTTAAGAGATATTTAATTAATTAATCTTTTTAATTAAGGACCCTAAGTCTAACTTATGAAAATTAAAAGATTAAAGTGAATTCCATTAAACATGTGATGAGAATGACTTAAGTGACGCGGATCAAGCACCTTCTAATCTTAGACGTCTATTATAGATTAGATCACGACTGTTGATGTTTCAACGATAAAAGTATAAGAGAAGGGTTTGGGATCAATTGGAGAACAGACACATTGGCGGAGCACTGAAGCTAAGCTGAGATTCTAGTGCGTGGTTTGCTAATAATTTCATAAGTGTTTCAGCTGTAGCAAGGGGCAGTGTTCGCAAGGGGATGGTTTGATCCTAGGCCAAGAGTACAACAAAGGCAGAGAAGCAGCATTCTAGAATAGCGCAGAGGCAGCCAAGTGCTACGCAGTCCAGCCAAAGCCCAATAGGCGCAGCGCAGAGGAAGCAGGAGACACACAGGGCTGACGCAGGCCCAGTCAGAGCAGCGTAAGCCCTTCAGGGGTGACGCAGGCCCTTCCTGAGCAGTGTTGAGACTGACGCAGGCAATTCAGCCTAATGCGAAGGGCTTCAGAGTAGCGTTGGGGTTTCCAGAAAGGGCTCAAGTTCTATAAATCTCATCTGAAGTGGGCCAGAAAGGGCTCAATTCTGTAAATCTCGTTTGAGGGTGTGAATCAATCATATTTTCTGTCTCCGAGGATAGAGGTATTGCTGCCATTGTATTTCTCTGTCGGGTGAGCCAGTGTTGGTGCCCAAGATTGTTGTACTTAGATTCTACATAATAATGAAAACCCTCCAGTGCTAACTGCACTGGTTTTCCCGCATTAGGTTTTTTCGGGGACATTTGTCTAGAAAATCTGTGTCACTTTGTCTATGAGCATGTTATCCAATATTTGATCTTTATGTGTAGGCTGCTAGTTGTACTTACTTCGCTAATTTACTGAATATTTCAAGAATTAACTTGTAACTTAATTCAGGTAGGAGAAGTAAATCAAGATACTGCAGTAGGGTTTCTTAGATTAAGACATTTTCACAGTGGAGGCAACATAGTAGCTCAGAGGAAGTCTATGATTCAGCTGCGGATCAACCAGATCCAGTGCCAGAAATTCGAGGTGTGAGACGGGAAGGGGCCAGAGGGTCGGATCCAGCTAGCAGAGGAGCCAAAATGTAGATGTAATATTCCTAATTAGCAATGGCTAATTGGAATATTCGATTTTGCTCAATTTTGCCTTATACAGTTATTTTATAAATAAAAGGTGAGTAGAGGGGGACATAACTCACTTTAGAAATAAAAGTTCACTCCCTAGTAGCACAACGTTGTAACTTAAGTGAACCAAAGGGGGCAAAAGGACCACGTAGGGAAGGGGCCCACATGAACACTTGGAGAGACAGCGTAGGTTGAGTTGGCAGCGAGGGGGCCAAGGAGGCTACATTGGATGAGAGACCTAGGGTTTGAGAGAGAGAGGCCAACATTATATAAGGAGGAGAGCCTCCTCATTTGGAGCATTCGATGTTATGATATTGAGTTGGTCATTCGACTTCTTGAGCATGCTGGCTATTTAGCCTGTCTGCAGCACTGTTTAGTGCAACGAATGTCTTCGTTTGGAGATCTCACCCTCAACCCCTGGGAACTTCGAGTGCCTACTCGGGTGAGGTTTTCTCTTCAGTATTTTGGTGGGAGGATCGAGTTTTTGTTTGTGGAGGAGCTTCTCTTCTAGAGACTGCGCAGTCCTGAGAGGGAGGATGCAGTTCACTTGGTGGGGAGTTTGGTTTGATCTTGTTCGGAGGATTCAGGCTCTGAGATTGAGCAAGGGGCCAACCCTTGCCCATTGGAGATTTTTGGTGGAGTTTGAGGCTGTATTTTGGAGTGTTCTCTTCAAGGGCAGCGCAGAGCCTTGAGGGATAGCGTAGATTCCCAAGGAAGTGTTTTTTGGGGGTCAGCTATTTGCGAAAAGCTTTCTGGGCTTTTCTGGGTTTGATGAGTAGAGGCTGATTCCAGAGTTTCAGCATTTTCTAAGGTGGGGAGCAGCCCCAAATCTTCATGTGATCCCAGCAGTAGCAGCAGCACAGCAGTTCTCCGGCAGTTTGGACGCAGATCAGTTTGCAGCCATTTCTCTATCATTCTGAGAGCTTTTCTTCACTTGCCTGGTGCAAGTCTAGGTGCCATCACTCTGATCACCTATTGTACTCATTTCTATTCTCAATATAATAAAATGGCTTGGCATTCTATCTAATTTTTTCTTGAGTATCTGTTTATGTCTACATTGCTATTATATGCTTGCACTACTGTTATTTTTATCTATCTGAGCATTACTGTTAGTATACCACTTGGTGTGTTTACCCCATACTCTTAGACAGAGTCTGGAAAGGGCCAGGTAGCCTCCAGATCTCACCCTCTTTTCAGAGGTGACATATCTGGTAAATGCCCTCCCAGTCCATCTCTGATTGGAGTTTGTTGTGTTTGAGAAATGTCCCTGAAAAGGGATATTACAGTGGTATCAGAGCATAGTTCTGGCTCAGTCTGTGGAGCTAGTTGTCTATGACACCGAGGGAGAAGCCCTACATTTGTTACAGAGGCAGGAAGTACAGAGATATTGAGCGTAGGTTGGAGAACACCTACGGAGAGGGGGACTGCATTCGGGTGGTGGACGCAGAACAGGAGGAGCCTGTGATAGACGCAGAGCAGGAGGAGCCTGTGATTGACGTAGAGCAGGGAGAGTCGATGGCAGATGACAGTGATGAAAAACAATTTGGGGAAGCACTCCTCAGATCAGTACAGGATCTGGCGAGGCAGATCGAGGTGATGGGGCAGAGATTCACTGCTGTGGAGGCTAGACAGCGTGAAACCCCAAGGGGTTTCCAGATTGGTGAGGGATCAGGTACATCCCACCATTTGCTGGAGCGTATTGCCACTCAGCGTGATGCTACCCAGCACCAGGCATCACATGCACCTACACGCTCTACCATGCCCACTTTTCTGGGAGCGGACACAGGGGCAGGAGCCCAGCAGGAGACAGAGCCTAGCCATATGGGCGATTATTTTGCAGAGTATCAGGCCTATGGGCAGGATTTCAGGGATACTCTCTCGTTCAGAGACTTTGTTCAGCTCCAGCGGGACAGTAGACCCCGCGATCATCATAGAGGGCACCGGCATTATCATGATGGAGATACCCACCGCACAGCTAGCAGATTCCACTTGCCTACGTTTGATGGTTCATCAAACAGTTCGGCAAAGTCTTGGGTGGAGAAGCTGAACATCTATTTCTAGCTCAACCAGATGTTAGAGACGGAGGCCATCAAAGTGGTGACATTACATTTGGATGGTGAGGCCCAGGACTGGTGGTTCCATGGGATGGTTACACTCAGACATTCCATAGTGATGACATATGCCAAGTTCACCAGGAGATTGATAGAGAGATTTGACTGGAGGGATCCGGAACAGCACTTTGTTGAGCTGACGAGGCTCAAACAGACCGGGAGCCCAGAGACATACATTGCAGACTTCTTGAGGGTTTTAGTGATGGTGCCAGATCTATCCATGGCACGGATGATCTACATGTTTGTTGAGTGATTAGAAGAGCCACTTCGGGGTCTAGTCAGATCTACCAGACCAGCCACACTCCAGGATGCTATTAGCAGGACTCGGGATTTACAGGATGCCTTACCCAGGACCCGGACACCTTACCCCCAGAGACAGGCTTTCCAGCCCAAGGGGAAGGATGTGAGGATTCCGCCTCCAAAGGAGAATCCAGGACGGGCATAGATGGATGATGATGCCAAGAGGGAGCTAAAGAAGAAGAGGTTGTGCTTTACCTGTCAGGAGCCGTGGGCACCGAGACATAGATGTGTTGCTGGCAAAGCACATTTTATTGAGGTCTTCTCCGAAAGCAGCGGGGAAGAGGATGAGGAGGATGACGTGGAGGCAAGAGACAGTCATGCAGCGCAGGATCCTTTGCCGCCTCCACCACCAACAGCAGGTGGTGCGGCTTTTGCACCTACCGGAGGGGCCCTTGCAGCATTGCGAGGAGTTCCCAAGTATTTGACGCTGCGCGTACGGGGGACAGTACGTGGCCAACGAGTATCAGTTTTGGTTGACAGTGGGGCAACCCACAACTTCATCGATGCACGGATGGTTGAGCGGAAAGGTATACAGACAGAGAGATTCGATGGATTTTCAGTTTTGGTCCCAGGAGATCAGACCATGGTGTGTGCTCGTTATGTTCCAGAGTTGTCAGTGACGATGGGCACCTATACACTGACCGACCACTTTTTCGTGGTCAATATTCCGGACACCAACGTGATACTGGGTGTTCAATGGCTTATCACTGTAGGGAAGGTCACGACAGATTGGAAGGCCCTAGAGATGGAGTGGGATGATGAGAAGACCGGGAGGCATGAGAAGATACGGGGACAGCACACATATCCACCTCAGACTGTTTCAGCTCATCGGATGGAGGCAGTCTTCCGGAAGGGAGACACAAAGTGGGCAGTTGAGCTGCGTGCATCAGAGGCAGAGACTGCAGGGCAGACGGTGCACCCAGAGATACAGTCCATCCTTGACAGGTATGCCACAGTGTTTGGGGAGATTTCCCCAAGACAGCCACCGGATCGGGGGTTTGAGCACACCATTGAGCTTGAGCAGGGCATACAAGCAGTGATTACTATCCCCTATAGGCATCCCAAGGCCTATTGGGACGAGATTGAGCGGGCCATCCAGGAGTTGCTGGCCCTTGGGCACATTCGGCCGAGCACGAGTCCTTTTTCTTCTTCTGTGGTGTTTGTGAAGAAGAAGGATGACACATTGAGGATGGGCATTGACTACAGGGCCCTGAATAAGAAGACCCTAAAGAACAAGTACCCCATACCCAGGGTCGATGAGTTGAGAGGAGCACAGTTCTTCTCAAAGATTGATTTGAGATCTGGGTACCATCAGATTCGCGTGAGGGAACAGGACATTCCCAAGACCGCCTTCAGGTGTCACTATGGGCACTTTGAGTTTTTGGTGATGCCCTTCGGGCTAACCAACGCACCAGCGACATTCCAGTCTTGCATGAATCACATCTTCCGCAGTCACTTGAGGAAGTTTGTGTTGGTGTTCTTTGATGATATCCTCATTTACAGTAGGACTTGGGAGGAGCATCTCCAACACATTGAGGTGGTGTTGCGCATTTTAGAGGAGCAGCAGTTCTATGCCAAGCTCTCCAAGTGTGAGTTTGGGTTGTCGGGGATGTTGTACTTGGGACATATCATAGGGGTGGACGGAGTGAGAGTCCACGAGGAGAAGATCAGGGCCATCAGAGATTGGCCAGAGCCGAGGAACGTGACAGAACTTCGAGGATTCATTGGCATTTGTACTTATTACAGGAAGTTCGTCGAGAGTTTCTCACAGCTTGCTGCACCCCTTACAGATTTGACGAAGAAGGGGGCATTCAGTTGGTCGGATACAGCGCAGCGAGTCTTTGATAGGCTCAAGGAGGTGATGAGCAGCTACCCAGTGCTTGCATTGCCGGATTTTACGCAGCCATTTGTTTTGGAGTGTGATGCGTCAGGAGAGGGGATTGACGCAGTATTGATGCAGGGAGGTCACCCTATAGGCTTTGAGAGTCGGAAGCTCCTTCCACACGAGAGGTTGTATTCTATATACGACAAGGAGATGCTGGCCATTATGCATGCATTGGCCAAATTCCGGCAGTATTTGGTGGGGAACAGGTTCAAGGTGAGCACTAATCACAACAGCCTCAGGTTCTTTTTGGAGCAGAAGCAGCTATAGGAGAGGCAGCAGAAGTGGATCAGTAAGATCCAGGCATATGACTTTGACATTGAGTATGTCAAGGGTAAGAACAACGTGGTAGCAGATGCCCTTTCACGTAGACCAGCCACGTTGTCTCTTATGAGCTTGGATACAGACTGGAGGGCTCGACTTTTAGTTGAGTACTCCAAGGACAGATTTGCATGTGAGGTTCTGGATGGACAAGTGGCGGATGACAGGTACAGGGTGGTCGATGAGATCATCTACTACAGGGACCGGATCTTCTTGACTGAGGGATCTCAGCTCAAGAAGAAGATACTTCAGGCATCACATGATTCACCATTGGCCAGCCATCAGGGGCTTACCAAACCTACAGGGCCATTAGAGAGAGGTTCTCATGGAAGGGCCTCAAGGAGGACGTACTCCAGCACATCAGGAAGTGCGATGTTTGCCAGAGGAACAAGGGGGAGATGAGCCATCCCGCAGGATTATTGCAGCCTCTTCCCATTTCGGAGGGGAAATGGGAGAGTATTTCGATGGACTTCATCACAGGGTTGCCCATGGTGCAAGGCAAGGGTTGTATCTTTGTCGTCGTTGATCGACTGACAAAGTATGCACATTTTTTTGCCATATCCGGACACTACACAGCAGCGCAGGTGGCCGAGCTGTTCTTCAGAGAGGTCTTCAGGCTACATGGTCTTCCTAAGACCATCATCAGTGACAGGGACAGCCGCTTCATGGGTGGATTTTGGCAGGAGCTTTTCCAGTTGGTGGGGACGGAGTTGACACTGAGTACCAGTTATCACCCACAAACGGACGGGCAGACTGAGATAGTTAACAAGTGGCTAGAGGGCTACTTGCGTAACTATGTCAGTGGGCAGCAGCGAGCATGACTAAAGTGGCTGCATCTGGGGGAGTATTGCTACAACACTGCACATCACATGTCCATTGGTATGTCTCCATTCTACGCTTTATATGGGTATCATTCTTTGTCTTTTGCTGATGTGATGTTTGGTGCTAGCAAGGCTCCAAGAGCCAAGATTTGGATCCAAGAGAGTCAGGATATGCTCCGAGCTCTCAAAGATAATATGGCTACAGCGCAGAACCAGCAGAAGCTGTATGCTGACCCGGGTCGGGTGGAGAGACAGTTTGAGGTAGGGGACTTGGTCTACCTACAATTACAGCCATACCGACAGTCGTCACTGAAGCAGAAGGGAGCTGAGAAGCTCAAGCCCCGCTTTTATGGGCCATACAGGGTGATACGCAGGGTTGGAAAGGTTGCATATGAGTTGGAGCTGCCCCAAGGCAGCAAGATTCATAACATTTTCCATGTATCATGACTGAAGAAGGCATTGGGGCAGCAGGTGACAGTGACAGATGAGCTACCACCCACGGATGATGAGGGGCATTTGGTGTTGCAGCCAGAGGCCATTATTGATACCAGGGAGAGGCAGCTACGGAGCAGGACGGTCCGGGAATTCTTGGTGAGGTGGAAGAATTTGCCGGATGAGGATGCCACTTGGGAGAGCGAGAAAATTTTGCAGCATCCATCACTTCAATTGCTTGAGGACAAGCAACATTTTGTCGGGGGAGACTGTAATATTCCTAATTAGCAATGGCTAATTGGAATATTCGATTTTGCTCAATTTTGCCTTATACAGTTATTTTATAAATAAAAGGTGAGTAGAGGGGGACATAGCTCACTTTAGAAATAAAAGTTCACTCCCTAGTAGCACAACGTTGTAACTTAAGTGAACCAAGGGGGGCAAAAGGACCACGTAGGGAAGGGGCCCACGTGAACACTTGGAGAGACAGCGCAAGTTGAGTTGGCAGCGTGGGGGCCAAGGAGGCTACGTTGGATGAGAGGCCTAGGGTTTGAGAGAGAGAGGCCAAAGTTATATAAGGAGGGGAGCCTCCTCATTTGGAGCATTCAATGTTATGATATTGAGCTGGTCATTCGACTTCTTGAGCACGCTGGTTGTTTAGCCTGTCTCCAGCACTGTTTAGTGCAATGAGTGTCTCCGTTCGGAGATCTCACCCTCAGCCCCGGGGGACTTCGAGTGCCTGCTCGGGTGAGGTTTTCTCTTCAGTATTTTGGTGGGAGGATCGAGTTTTGTTTGTGGAGGAGCTTCTCTTCTAGAGACTGCGCAATCTTGAGAGGGAGGACGCAGTTCACTTGGTGGGGAGTTTGGTTTGATCTTGTTCGGAGGATTCAGGCTCTGAGATTGAGCAAGAGGCTATCCCTTGCCCATTGGAGATTTTTGGTGGAGTTTGAGGCTGTATTTTGGAGGGTTCTCATTAGGGGCAGCGCAGAGCCTTGAGGATAGCGTAGATTCCCAAGGAGGCGTTTTTCGGGGGTCGGCTATTTGCGAAAAGCTTTCTGGGCTTTTCTGGGTTTGATGAGTAGAGGATGATTCCAGAGTTTCAGCATTTTCTGAGGTGGGGAGCAGCCCCAAATCTTCATGTGATCTCAGCAGTAGCAACAGCACAACAGTTCTCCGGCAATTTGGACGCAGATCAGTTTGCAGCCATTTCTCTATCATTCTGAGAGCTTTTCTTCACTTGCCTGGTGCAAGTCTAGGTGCCATCACTCTGATCACCTATTGTACTCATTTCTATTCTCAGTATAATAAAATGGCTTGGCATTCTATCTAATTTTTTCTTGAGTATCTGTTTATGTCTATATTGCTATTATATGCTTGCACTACTGTTATTTTTATCTATCTGAGCATTACTGTTAGTATACCACTTGGTGTGTTTACCCCATACTCTTAGACAGAGTCTGGAAAGGGCCAGGTAGCCTCCAGATCTCACCCTCTTTTCAGAGGTGACATATCTAGTAAACGCCCTCCCAGTGCATCTCTGGTTGGAGTTTGTTGTGTTTGAGAGATATCCCTGAAAAGGGATATTACAGTAGAAGCCACACAGTCCCCATGCAGAGTGACACAGAGACTGCTCAGAGGCAGTGGAGGGCTTGCCAATCCGGGGTTTTGGCCAGTTGGGCTTCCTGTGTTAGTGTGTGATTTAATCTCACAAGATCTTTGTCAGTAGGATTCTCTATGAGGATAGTCAACATGGCATTCAATTTGTATTCAGAAAAATTACTACATAATATATAAACCCTCAACTATTGCATCGGTTTTCCCGCATTGGGTTTTTCCGGGGACATTGGTCCAAAAACAATGGTGTCAAATGTGTCTATGATTTACGCTTATTCAGATTTTGTCTCAACACTTGTATTTTTTCCGCAGTTAATTTGTGAAGGCTGTAGTGTGAGATTACGCTGTTTACACTAGAAAACCGTAAATAATTTGTTAAAAGGAATTAACAGATAGGAGATTTATCATTAGTGTTGCAGTAGGATTCCGGGTAATACAAATTTTCACATGGTATCCGAGCTTGTTTAAGTTGAGTGCAGGAGGAGCAAAAGAAAAGATCTAGTAGATTTAGCGTTGAAGGAGAAGTCAGGGATCAAAGAGTTGCGTAAGTAGCAGATCGATCTCCCAGGTGATTGCGCAGTCCAAACTAGGAGGGCTTTTTGCTGCAAGGAAATCTCTCTTTGAGTGATCCGACAGAGAGGTAGGATTTTCTAGATTGCAGTTTGTCCAAGGCAGTGGGAGCAGTGCAAAAATTTCAACGCAGATCTGTAGCTGGAGGAACGCAGCTTTCTGTATAGTGATTGTTGGTGCAGAAAGTTTCAGGAGAGAGTAGTTGAAGACATTTTGAGGATTTCTGACCTCGAAGAGTTACATCCCCAAGAAACTTTGATTTCTCGTGCAGAAGCAGCAGAGTTCGTGAATTATTTGGCTTGCTCCAGCAGGGAGTGCATAGAACCAGCTGCGCAAAGGGGTAGAGGCAGCAGATCGACAACGTGTGGGGGATTTCATTCCTCATAGAATTCCTAGCCAGGGAATTCTAGTTCTAGATAGCTAAGCAGCAGTATTGTGTGGCAGATCTACTATCTCCCGCAGGGAGTGTGTTGTGTGGTGGATCTACTATCTCCCGTTGGGAGTGTGTAGGCCAGGCCAGCAACTGCGCAGAGGAGAGCGAGGGAGCTAGTTCTATTTATTTTTCAGTCAACAGAGATGGCAACTAGTGGGTTGAGAGATTAAGATTGGTTGAAGGGAGCCTCCAACTATGTGATCTAGTAGGCAAGGATCAGATGCCTGCTGGATGAACATAATCTCAAAGCCTTCATCGATGGTATGGTAGTTTTACAAATAGATGCAGATCCACTAAAAAAATACAAGAAAGGTATGGTAAAAGCAAAGCGCTTGGTCCTCGACGAAGTGAGGGATCATGTCATGTGTCACATCACTAGCAAAGGGAATGCTAGAGAAATGTGGCAGGTCCTGGAGAAGCTATATCAGGGATATTCCGAGCAGCGGAATGTGAAAATTCGTATTACACAGAATCCTACTGCAGCAACTGATGGAAAATCTTCTATTTGTTATTTTACTTAACATTATTTACTGTGTTCTACAAGAAAATATCGAAATCCATTCACTACAGCCTACATAATCAAACTGCGAAAGAAATACAAGTGTGGAAAAAAATTTGAACACGCATCGATCACACAACCATCCGATACAATTGTTTTTGGACTAATGTCCCCGGAAAAACCCAATGTGGGAAAACCGGTGCAGCAGATTTGAGGTTTTATGTTATTATGCAGTAAATTCTGAGTACAAATCTATGATTGACGAGACTGTCAAATATTACAGCAAAACTGACGGAAGATCTTGTGAAACAAACCTCACTCCACGGGAACTGGCATTGATCTGCACCAAGGCTGGACTGCCCTGCGCTGTCTCTGCACAGTGACTGCATCACAACTTAGCTGCCCTACTGCCTCTGGACTGGTCTCACTTCTGGATGGAAACTGAGCCTCTGGAAAATCTCTCTAGGGTCTGTCACTGGCTCTGCGCTGTCTCCTCTGCAAGAAAAAAAGCTCTCCCTCTGGCTCTATGTAGTGACTGTGTAGGCACTACATCACTGGCTCTGTGCTGAAGTTGTGGCCCTCTCTGTCTCTGCTGCTATGTACTCTTCGGCTCAGGAAACCTTCCAACCGGAAATACTACCCCTCACTGCAATCAAGGATCACTTAGATCTGATTTTCGTCCGAGCACTTGCTCCATCAGAAAATTTCGATCTCTAGATCCTTTGTGTCTCCACGAATATATTTTCCAAATGACCCTTCAAGTCCTTCTTATAATCTTCTCGTTGAGGATTCAACGGCCCAGATTAGATCTCTAATCAACGGCTAAGATTAACTTTTGACTTGATCCGTTTATTCTAGATCATTCTCACTCATTTTTTTTTTTATCGGCCAAAGTCAAGATTATATTATCATATCAAAAGTTACATCAAGAAATAGCAGTGTTGTGTTACATCTAGACAACCCGAGTGGCAAAAAAAAACATAATTGACTCGGGTGTGCGCCAAGGCATACAATGCCATTGGTTATTTCCGGCATAAAACTAGCAAAAATCAAGTGGTTACAAAGCTTCATGGAGGAGGATTAAGGGGGGCAGGTGGTGGCCCTGCAAAGAAACCGACACGATTTTGCACATGGTTGTTTGATCTAGATCTCTAGTGCTCGGAGGTGGTCATGGGAGTGCCTCAGCTGATGGCGCAGACTCTCTAAAGCATCTAGAGTTTCATTTTGCATATGTTGGATATCATTTATATCAGCGAGCTCGTTGCGTTCTTCATACCTCTGTTCCCGCAGGTAACTTATCCAAGTTGAGCTGGATTTGTGAAATTTTCTGAATGTTACACTTATGCAGAAATCTTGCTGTTAGATCTGGTTATCATTCTCCTACTTAATTAAGTTATTAACTAATAATTTCAAATTAATATCGAAGCAAAACACATAACATTCTTTCACCAATTAAGATCTAGAGAAAGTACATGCACACATAGACAAAGTGACACAGTGATTTTCTGGACAAATAGTCCCCGGAAAAACCCGATGCAGGAAAACCAGTCTGCTTGCTATTGGAGGGTTTTATTATTAAGAATTTTCTGAATATAGAAAATCTGGGTTCCAGATCTGGAAAACCTAACAGAGATAAAATAGATCTGCAACTCACCGGTTGTTCTGAAGCCAAAATATGACTGATTCACACCCTCAAACGGGATTTACAGAACTCAGCCAAAATTAGGCCCTAGAAACCCCATCGTTGCCCCTGAAGCCTTTGCATCAGCCTCTGAAGCCCCTGCGTCGCTCAGTGCTGGCCTAGAAAGGGATGCGTTACCCTAGACTGGGTGCCGCAGTCCTTACGCTACCCCTTAGGGTCTCTGCGTAACCCTTGAGGGCTTTCATTAGAATCACGCTGTCCTAGGAGGGACTGCGCAACACCTTCGTAGCACAGCTACTGCCCTCTTTGCTGTTGCTCTCTTGCTTCTCTGTCCTGCCTCTTTGAGCTGATCTCTATCTCTTGTTGATTCTAGACACTGGGATCAGATCATCTCCTTTGTCTAAATTCCCCTCTCTGCAGCTAAAACACTTCTGAGAATTCTTAGCAAACCTGCCCTAGAATCCCAGCTTAGCTTCAGTGCTCTGCCTCTGTGTGTCTTTACAAATGACCCCAAGCCTTTCTTTTATACTTTTCTCATTGGGAAACCAACGACCATGATCAGATCTTGAATCAATGGCTAAGATTAAAAGAAAGCTTGATCTGTGTGACTTAACACAATTTCATCAAATGTTTAATTTAATTAACTTTAATTATTTAATTTTCCTAAGTTTAGACTTAGGAAATACATTAAAATAATTAATTAATTAAATATTTCCCAAACCAGATGAAATTTCCCAAATCCATTCTGGGTCTTGTAGATAAAGTGTACTCTCGTCCCTCCACAAAATTTTGGAGCTATAACACAATTGATGCTACCCCAAATACACAAAATCTCAACACTCCCTCTTAGCAACAGGAGTGTCCTCTAGCAATACATCACACTATGCATTACAAGATTTTGGGCATTTGTTCTGTGTTGTTGATGCTTGGCTTGCTGCCACTTAACTCTGCACTGCTGCTACCATTCTGTACTGCTTCCCATGACGCTACCACTGCCACTGAAACGTCTATACTGCAACTCCCTCTCAATTTGTTGCATCTGTGCTGCTCATTGCACGGCCACTACTGATCTGCTGCACTGCAACCGCAGTTGTTGAGAGAAACAACTGAATCTCCTGCCCAATATTTGACAAACAAGTCAGTTGGGCTGCATCCTCATCACTGAAGCTCCATAGGCTACTGATCTGTGCTAGCATATGAAGGATGATGCACAACAACAACTCTGCATTGCGTAAGCAGACTCCCTCGGCATTGCTGAAGTCACATCAACCCCTTGTGCTGAAATCCCTCACGCTGTTGTTGTGCTACGCTGTCCTCTTGAAGCCTCCATGCTGCTGCAGCTCTGCTCTGCGTTGCTAAAGTCACATCAGCCCCTACGCTGCTGCTGCATCTAAATTACGTTGCTCCTTCTAGCCTTCAAATCTGCCTCTGCTTCAGCTTTGATCTATGCACCCACTGATCCACTTGTCTCGCTACTGTCTTAAGGTTGCGGTAGCTCGCTTGTGAACAAAGAGATGAGTTGCTCAAGGATCTTGCCCTACTGTCTATAGATGCTCTACAGATCCATGTCGCCCCACCTTCGTGGTTCATGAGTGCTATGGCTGCATCATCTTCCGACCCATCATTTGCCACAACAGTCTTGGAAGAAGAAGCTTCCTTATCCCTTTTCTTCTGAGGACAATTGCTGGCAAAATGTCCTAATTCAACACATTGAAAGCACTTGATCTTTGATAGATCCTTCTTCTTCTTTCCCTGCTGCCTCTTTGATGCCAAGGCTGCATCTTCTTCATCTCCCTTCCTCACTTTGCTCGATCTCATGATTTACTACTTCTTGGTGAATCTACAGAGTTCTTCTTGCCGCATGATTGCCCACAAGCTATCCCAATCTGGGAGGTCCGCTCTGCCCAAAATGCTTTTGACAAAGGTTTCCCACTCATCTGTGACTACATTGAGAATAGTCCTAACCATCAGATTGTCTTCCACCTTAGCACCCGTTGCAGTCAACTAATCTCTGATTGACTGCAATCTGAAGAGGAAATGTTCCATGTCTTCTCCCTTTGTCATCATGAATGATCGCATCTGAGTCTCCAACAACATTTTCCTTTGGACAGATTTTTCCCTCATACAGGGAAGTTAAGGCCTTCCACATTTCATTAGCTGTTTTCTTCTCAGCTATATGTGGGACAATATGATCCTTAATTCCATCCATTACCAACCGCTTGGCATGCCCAACAGCTTCATTATGCTTCTTTAGGAGATCTGCATCGGTCGGTGTGGTAGAACTTGTTATGCATGGTATCTTAGATGATATGCCTCTAGAACTATTAGGATCCTAGCCTTCCAAACTAAAAAGTTGGATAGGCCATCCAATCTGTCCTGATCATGCAGTCAATGAGGAGCCATCTGCTCAGAAATTTGTCAGAGCTTCCCTTCTCTTTGCGAGAGATCTGGATCTAAGGCCCTTGGTGAAAATAGGCACCTTCTGCTCCCTCTAACAACTTATTTCCCTTCTTGAAAATCTACGAAATCAACAATGATTCAGCTCTCTTTGATCCTCTAATCAATCTGCAAGTTTCTTTTGCTAGAAACTCTCTGAGAAGCTGATCTCCTCCCGCTCTTTGTCACTAGTGATTAAGCTAAAAATCTGAAAACTTCAGAAATTTAACCCCACCAGCACCTTCTGAATTTCTGCAGCTCTGCTTCAGGCTCTTCTGGATCTGACAGCTTCAGATCCGCGTCACACTGGCTGGCTTTAGACAATCCTAGCGCTGCCTCTGTGCAGTAATTGCGTGGGCTTGTTGTGAGACAATGTTAGACTGCATCACCCTTCCCTCTGTGTAACTTCTTCTTCTCTGAAAACTGCGTTGTCCCTTCAGATCTGCCCTTCTACTGCTCTTCTTGCTGCTTTCTGCAGCAAGAACCTTCAGTCTTTTGCTGGTGACCCTCTTAGATCTGCAATTGCTCTGATACCATGTGAAAATTTCTGAAAGTTACACTTATGCAGAAATCTTACTGTTAGATCTGGTTATGCTTCTCGTACTTAATTAAGTTATTAACTGAGAATTTCAGATTAGTATCGAGGCAAAACACATAACAGCCTTTCACCAATTCAGATCTAGAGAAAGTACATGCACACATAGACAAAGTGACATAGTGATTTTCTGGACAAATAGTCCCCAGAAAAACCCAATGCGGGAAAATCGGTCTGCTGGCTTCTGGAGGGTTTTATTATTAAGAATTTTCTGAATACAACAAATCTAGGTTCCAGATCTGGAAAACCCGACAAAGATAAAATAGATCTGCAACTCACCGACTGTTCTGAAGCCAAAATAATGACTGATTCACACACTCAAATGGGATTTACAAAACTCAGCCAAAATCAGGCCCTAGAAACCCCAGCGCTGCCCCTGAAGCCTCTGTGTCAGCCTATGAAGCCCCTGCGTCCCTCAGCGCTGGCCTGGAAAGGGCTGCGTTACCCCAGACTGGGTGACGCAGTCCTTATGCTGCCCCTTAGGGTCTCTGCGTAACCCCTGAGGGTTTCCAGCTGAATCACGCTGTCCTGGGAGAGACTGCGCAGCACATGCGTAACACAGCTGCTGCCCTCTCTGCTGCTGCTCTCTTGCTTCTTTGCACTACCTCTATGAGCTGATCTCTGTCTCTTGCTGATTCTAGACACCGAGATCAGATCATCCCCTTTGTCTAAATTTCTCTGTAGCCGAAACACTTCTAACAATTCTTAGCAAACACGCCCTAGAATCTCAGCTTAGCTTCAGTGCTCTGCCTGTATGTGTCTTTACAAATAACCCCAAGCCTTTCCTTTATACTTTTCTCGTTGGGAAATCAACGACCATGATCAGATCTTGAATCAATGGCTAAGATTAAAAGAAAGCTTGATCCGTGTGACTTAAGACAATTTCATCACATGTTTAATTTAATTAACTTTAATTATTTAATTTTCCTAATTTTAGATTTAGGAAATACATTAAAATAATCAATTAATTAAATACTCCCAAACCAGATGAAATTCCCAAATACATTTATGGGTCTTGTAGATCAAGTGTTCTCTAGTCCCTCCACAAAATTTGGGAGCTAGAGCATAACTGATGCTACCCAAAATACACAAAATCTTAACAAGATTTGATGCAGTTAAGTTGAGATTGCATCCAGGGTGGCCGGAACGTCAACTTGACCAGGAGTCTGGTCTAGAGAGACCACCGTGGCAGCCACCAAATGCTGGCTCTCGGTGGATTCTGAATTCGAGCTTGGGTCCCCATTCGGCCTGCACTCCTCCATTCCACGCCCGAGTCCTCCCCTGCGCACACGTCCACGTTCTCATGGCATGGGCTTGTCGTCCTCGCACCTATCTGCGTCCTGATTGTATCTACAATTATCTGTGCGGCGTGTAGCCCTTGCAACAGCAGTGTCGTCGAACAGGCCACTACCTCTGATTGAACCACCTTCACCCACTACAGCGCAAAACACTTCCGTCAGCCCGACTGCTTCTTCTTCACTACGACCGCTTGTGGAGAGGAGCCTCCACCCACAGAAACACCAAATTGCTGATAGACTGGGTGGGCCTCTAAGCCCGAGCCAACACCACGCAGAGGTCGAGTCCTCTGCCGTCGTTGATCTCGCCCCCTCAGCAGGCCAAGAGAGCCACAAAAGCCACTCACAGGTGGGCACCTTCCTCGCAGAGAATCCAAGCACAATTGTCCACCATCACCCCGCTGCTCCTTCGTTCCAAGATACCAGGATCCCACGGGCATCCGCTCCACCATCCTCAATTCATCGTCTCCCTCTCCTTCCCCCACACTGCCTGCAATCGAAGCTCAAGCTGAAGCTTGAGAGCCAACGGTGGTGCATAGAGAAGACCCTCCTCACAGACTTCCACCATCACCCACAACTGCATAATTCCAATTTGCTTGCCTGAGCGCTTGATATGCACACGTCTCCCTCCGCGACTCTTCACATCCCGAGGGCTCATAAATCTTCAAGCGTGGGAGGTTAATGGAGCTTGGTGGCGCATGGCGTCAGGCCTGTTCGGCCCGCACTGCCTGCCCCCATTTTTCCTTAAGATGTGACACCCTCATCGGGGACTCACTCATATTCTATTAATACACTTTAATTATTTTATTTTTCTATGATTTGACTTAGGGTCCCTTTAAAAACAATTAATTATTTCTATAAAATACAATCCGAGTGGAATTTCACTAAACGCTTTCTTGGTTATTTAGAATACATGTGTCTAAGCCTCTCCACAAAATTTGAGACTCAGAGCACATCTGATGCTACCCCAAATCAACACTCCCTTTTAGCGAGGAATGTGCTCTAACAATATGGCCTGCTGCATACTGTTCTGACTCTGAAGCCCAGACACTAGAGTTGGAGGGAAATTTTGTGGCCTTAGTGGAGCATGGGGGCAACCCATGGAGAATTACGACCAACATGAGGAAGTATGCTCTCATTGGAGCGAAGTTGGTGGGGGAAAGTCGAGCTGGCCCCACATGGGCATTTTGGAGGCTCTTTGACAAAAAGAGCAAGAGGCACTCATTTGGCTCATTCATGATCATTTGCAAAATTGTCTTTGACATAGCACGCTTGAGCTGAAGCCAAGTCTACAAGTGTTGTTCAACACACGAGTGTTTCCGAGCGGAAACCTCAACCCTTGCTTTGGTGGACTTCGAGTGCCAGCCCAAGGAGGGATTCCTACCAATTCCATTTCGTACCAGTAGCAGGGAACTTGAGTTTGTGGAGGGGTTCAACAGTAGCAGTGCAGTGACTACGCAGTCCTTGGAGGAGCCACACTCAGTTGTTGAGGAGAGAAGGGAGTTTGGGCCTGAAATTTGAGGAGGAGTTCGGGGAAGTGTTTTGAGAGAGATTGCAGTCATTTTTGGGACTCTTTGCAGCAGTATTGATAGGTGGGTCAAATTACCCAGCAGTAGAGCCATTGAGGGAAAAGAGGGTTGAATTTCCAAGGTCAACCATTGGCCAATTATTTCGTGGGTTATTCTGGATATTTGGTGGAGGCTGGAATTAATCTGGCAGAATTTTCTGATCAAATTTGAGGGGTCAAGCAGGGATCCTAACTCAGCGAACACCTAGAGGAGGTAGGGGAAATTGGGCCAAAATTTCGGTGTCAGTATTTCGCCAAACCCTTTCTGGGTTTTGGTGGGTTATTGGAGGAGAGACCGGGGTTAATTTTTTGGAATTTTCTGAGCACCAAAAGAGGGTCAAATCAACTATTCTTTACAGCCAACAGTTCAATTTCAACTTTCTGGGTGATCAGCGCAGATGTAATATTCCCAATTAGCTTTGCTAATTGGAATATTTCATTTTTTTGTTTAATTTTGCCGCTTTAGCTAGAAGTAATAAATAAAGTGAGACATAAGAGGGGTCACCTCACTTTAGTCACCTCACTTTATAAATAAAGTGTTCTTTTCCTAGTTGATTGACGTTATAACTTAGAGAGGGGGCCTTGGGGGTCCACATGAGTATGATGGGGAGGCATCAGGCTGACCCAAGGTTATCTGCGCAGGCCAAGGAGAGTGAAGGACGCAGTTAAGGTTTTGGAGGGAGTTTAGCATTATAAAAGGTGGGGTTCTCACCTCATTTGGACATGCATGATTTTATATTGATATTGAGAGCTAGACTTCTGTCTGCTTCAGCACGCCGGTTGTTTAGTCGGTCTGCAGCACTGTTTAGTGCAACCGAGTGTCTTCGGTCGGAGATCTCACCCTTAGCCTCGGGGGACTTCGAGTGCCTGCCCTGGTAAGGTTATTTCTGGTTTCACCCTTAGCTTCGAGGGACTTCGAGTGCCTGCCCTAGTAAGGTTATTTTCTGAGTAACACCTTTCAGTTTCAGTGGCAAGTAGCAGCAGTTTCTGGTGCAGGTTTGGGGAGGAAGAAGCCTTCTTGTGGCTGCGCAGATCTGGAAAGGGGGGACGCTGTTCCAGAGTGAAAGAGGACGCAGTTCAGCCTTGGAGTGAGGACGCTGTTCCAGGAGGGACGCAGTTCAGATCTGAGAAGGAGGGACGCTGTTCCAGGAGGAGAAAGTACGCTGATCAAGCTGAGAAGGAGGGACGCTGTTCTAGGAGACAGAAGAACGCAGATCTGAGGGCACATTGATAGATCCAGACTTGGAGATTACAGATCTGAAAGGGTATTTGCAGATCTAGTTCTGTAGGGTGCAGATCTGGAGATATAACATTAGATCCAGCTTGGGAGATTGCAGATCTGAGGAGATATTGGCAGATCCAGCACAATTTGACCACGCCGTCAAGCCCACCCCATATGATACACCCCCATT